>JZKD02S1674109.1:182361-202116 GCA_000966675.3 Picea glauca | reverse complement strand
TCACCCATTGATTAGACTTGGCTAGATCTAATCTAGGCCATTGATCTTTTAGGGTTGGCATGAGGAGGCTAAAGAGAGGGTAAAGGTATTTTTGAGACTCATTCTTCACTTGTGAAATTTGGAGAAGAGGAGGGTGCAAATCTTGAGGAGAAGGAGGGCACACGTCATGAGGGTTTGAGCAAAACCCTTGAGAGCTTGAGGAGAAGCTCTTGGTTGCTTGGAGCTTACATGGAGAGTATTTCCATGGAGTCTTAGCCTTCACTTCTGAGAGGGAGCATGCATATGGAGGAGGGGTGCATCTTGAGGAGGAGGGCGCATTTATTATCCATCATTTGCTCATCAGGAGAGGAGGACTTGTCAGATTGAGATGAGGTCTGATGCATAGGGAGAGGAGAGCTTGGGCACTTGTTTCTGTGGAGAGAGACATTCAGTTTATGGCTCAGTTTATTTCTGGTGATCATTACTGCTAGGAGGAGGGCGCACATGTTGAGAGGACTGGCAGCTACCAGGTAGCAAATCTGCTTGGAGGATTCGAGCTCTAACAATTTCAGTGGAGAGGCAGCATAAGAGAGGACATTCATGTGGAGGGATTTCTTCATTGGGCTATAGATGAGCTAGGGCGCTTCATTTCAGTGCAGAGAGCAACAAAGGGAGAGGGCGCACCACAGTTTGGGCACATCTTTCTCTGGTTCTTGTGGCAAGGCTCATGAGGAGCTTGCTATGTATACAGGTTCCATTGTATTTCATTACTTGTTGTATCTCCTGCTTTGATCATCATTATATAGACAAATATCCCAAACTGGTTTTCCCCAGGGGGGTTTTATCCAGGGTCATGTTGACCAAAAATACCTATGTACAAAAATGCATGTGTTAGTCTCTTAGATCTGTTCATTTTCAGTTGTAAAGATCTTTAGGTGTGTTGTACTTATTTTAGTATGCATGTGCTAACTTCTGGTTACTAAAGTCTAAAACTACATGCTAGAGCACCTAAAATTGGAAGTGCAACCGTAACAAATCAGCAAGAAGTTCTTGGACTGTTGGCTGTCCTAAAACAACAGCAAACATTATCATAACAGTTGAAACTTAGAGTCAATCTGTGATCAAAGACAGACCCAGTTGACAAGCTTGATAGGACCTGTAAAATCTTCACTTGCAAATGGTCCACAATGACGTCTTCAAAAGACTTCACGATGACGGAGAAGAAGACATATCATTCGCTCCAACAAAGAATAAATAAAATCGACCATACCACGTGACAATAATAATCCTCATACCTTGAATGTTGGGAAGAAAAACAAAAGTTACACAAGGGTGACAACTGGAGTCCAAGACATAAGAGTACTACAAAGAAATTATATCATTTAAGGATCGAGAATGTCAAGGAAGCAAACATCACGTCACTAATTCAAATAAGGAAAATAACAAAGAAGTGACTTGTGATACCAAGGAAAAAGGTGAAGAATGGCAATGTTGTATGAGAATATAGTAATGTTGGAGAAGTAATGCTGCCCTTCACAATACAGATGATGCTGAATAGGGTGGTATCAATGACAACAAAGTTATGATGACAACATATTTTGACCATGGATTACTGGCTGCCTGATTGGTAGTCTCTTAGGCGGATCTCTAGTTTGAAGGATCGTTCGAGGGGCTGCTTAACATTGGAAGGTTGACTAAGGGAATTCGACAAACCTAAGTTCAACATGAGAGTGCTGACTTCTGGTCTCTAAATCTGTCAAAGGAGAGAAACAACAAAAATCCTTTGCTTTCTGAACAATATGTGTTGAAGACATATGTATCCAGGTTTCTTTCCTAGAGAACTGGCAACCATTGATTTTGCTTGCCAAGATGTCCCAAATTTCAATGGATAGAAATATACTGATATGCAATCTTCGTATCATTTGTAAAAAAAGAAAAGAAAAGATGTCTTTCGATTGCTATCTTTCAGTTGCATTGTTCTTCTTTGTTAAGTTGCTGTATTGAGGGGAAATTAGAATATAAAAATATTATTTCTTGTTGGAAGGTAGGGGGCACAGTAACAGAAGTAAGTATTAGTCTTAGGGGTCATATTCAATATTAGTGACTTGAATTAAGAACATGTAAAGATAGTAGTTGGTCAGTTGTGAGGAGTCTGGTAGTCTAATTACCAGGTGCATAAATTATAACTGTATTCAAAACAGTGTAAATTTTACTGTTTGTCAATAAAGTTCTCATCACTTGCATCTCAGTTTCATGATCTTGTGTGTGCATTTCTTTAAAAAATTAACATTTCAAAAGTTGAATTTTAGGAATTTGGTTGAACAACCTCATATTCATGGCTATAAGCTAGTACCCAATGCCTGCAGCAATCAGACGCTCATGTAGAAGGATGTTGCAATCCCATTTGAAGCTCACAGAGAATATAGGGAGCCATTTGTTTTGTCAATAACCAAGCAATCATACTTAAAATCATGGAAATTAAAGGAACATTTTGAGACAATAGTAGTAAATGTTTGTGCTCCAATCCAATCAAAACTCAATAATGTTGCGTATCAAATGAATCTTTGAGAAATATTTTCAACTCATCCAATTCTTTAACATGTTTACGCTTTTACAGACCAAGTGCAAAAAACAAGTAGTAGTCTTAAATTTGTTATCCAAATGACATGTGAAGAGATGATCCAACAAGTTGGGCTCACCTGTGTATCCTGAGCTTACTCCACAACAGTCTGAAAGGCACAATTCCTCCAACCAGGGCTGACTGCATTATAAAAACATAAAATTAGCATCTAAATTACTTATGCCAACTTCAATTGTAAGTTCTTAGATAGCAAGATAAAAGCACTCGAGAAATAAAACTTGCCCAAATTAAAATTTATCATGATGAAAATGAAGCCACTATAGAAAACTAAGATGGCACATCAATAAGAAAGACAATTACTTGAACCACCCTTCCTGCCGATATTTGAAGATCACTTCCTGCATATATTCACTTTTGTAGGATCTGACAGTTGACCCCTTGTGGAATTCCACCATCAAACTTGTTCATCAAGTTGTTCCCCGAAAGTTGAGGCACTTGGAAGGAACTATCTCACCAGAGAGCTTGAGATCGATAAATTGGAGGCAGCCATGAGGGAACTCAAGAATATGAAATCACCAAGACCCGATGGATTTCCGAAATAATTTTTCGAGCAAAAGTGGCATGTGGTGGGCCCTGCTTTCTGAAAATATGCCAAGAAGCTATCAAAGGAGGCGGTATGGGGAAATTGGTTAATTGTGGGCTCGTAAAATATATCCCTTAAGATGTTAAAAGAGACTTGGTGGGAAGATGGCACACAATCACCTTGTTGAATGTCTCCTATAAAATTATAGCAAAAGCACTAGCCAAGAGGATTAAATTGTTAGTCACCTGGATAGTTCGCAAGAACCAAACGGGTTTTACTAAGGGTAGGTTTATCTTAGATAATCTCATAACTTCCTAGCAAGCGCTTGAGTGGGCTCAAGAGACTAGTCAAAAGGTCCTCCTTTTAAAAGTTGATTTCATAAAGTATACAATAGCATTGAATGGGATTTCATAAAGTCTTTTATTCTTTTTTTCTTTTTTTTTAGAAGTTTGGTGGAGAAATTATGGTGGAAAAGAACCATTTTTCTAGAGATTTTCCATTCAGGGGCATTGTTGCCGTCCTAATATGTTAAATTAATTAAATAAAAGTACCAAGGACAAGTGTTTATCATCACCTAGGTGCCTAGGGGTGAGAAAGTGTCCAAAAGAGGTCTCTAGAAATTAATTTTATGAGAGATAAAATTAATTGTGACTTTTGGAATTTTGTGAGGGAAAATGAAAAGTCATGACTCTTCAGTTTCCTCCACCAAGTCTACTTAGAGACTAAGGTGCCCTCATTCATTCATTCCTAGAGTTTGAGAGAGCAAGAGCTTGAGACAGTCGAGCTGGGAGAGAGACCACATGAGCAGCTTGTGGCACGAATTCCAAGGCAGTTTATGAGCACAGAAATTGAGGCATAGTACAACAGCAGTGAGACCGTATTGTATGGATTTTTGGGCACAAAAATTGAGGAACAGTTTTGGCACTATTTTCTATGCTGAGTTTATGCACGGAAAACGAGATAAGTGTGTATTAATTACTGAAGATGAATGTTGTAAATATCTCTCATTTCTCTGAATAATAAAAGCCTCCCCTCTCTCACTGGTTTTTCCCTTTGTGGGTTTTTCCAGGGTCTGAATTTGTAGACCAAATATTTGTGTTGAATTTTTTGTGTGTGAGATTTATTTCTAGTTAAAGTGTTGTAGCAGACTTCTTGTGTTTCAGTTCTGAGCACTTGATTTCATGCTTACTAATTTGCAGCAGTAAATGTGCAATGTGGGTTGGGCATTTAACTATGTGTCTCGGTGAGACTTGAAACCGGGTTAGGGTCTAAAAACTTTACATAATACACACCTACAAACGTGGAGAAGTCTCCAACCCACTTGGTGTGTCCTTGGAGGCACAAACCTGAATCCAGACCCACTGTCACCTCAGTCTGGACTCCTTCCGTCTAGGCTCACTCCTAGAGAAGCCAAGGGGGGGTAGACCCTATTAAACTATGTGAAGGTTTATTAAATGTTCTAGGAGTTAATTAAGTTGTTGATTAGTGTTACCGAACCCAATGACAAGCAACCAATGCAATATGCAATCTTTCAATGACAAGCAAACCTTTGTTTTATAAAAAACTAGACCAGTGCTTAAAGATTATTAAATTTCTCTTATTCCAATATACAAAAAAGAAAGATGAGTTTACAAGAATAAAACAAATTAAGAACTATCTACACAATGAATTAAAAAATAACTTTATACAATTACTTTAAAAGAATAAAGAATGCTTATAAATGAATCAATGTGAATATTTACACATGAAAAATAACTTGCACAAAATAAAAAGAACGTAAATACTTGAAAAATAAATTGCAAGGAAATGTAAATGTTGTGCAAGTATTTAGGTTGTTTTAAAGTTTCATTTTGTCTTAGTAGTTTAGATGTGAAAGTTGCAAGCCTAAGCTATGTGCCTACCCCAAGTCTTTATCCCTTAGCCAAGAGGAAATGATGGGTGCTCAATAAGAAGAACAACAAGGTTCTCCCCTAGCTCCACGGGTCAAGTCCAAAATGCTTGGGCGCTCAACAAGGAGGACACTCAGTGCCGTGAAACTGTCCTCGACTTCAAACCCTTCTAGCCTCCACAAGTCACCTTATTTTAATGGTCAAACAATAATAGAAATGGATGCCTAATTAAACTATTCACTCAATCCTTTGCCCTTTCTTATTACCCAAGATCCACAAACTGGCAAGGGGAGGAAATACGGGGCAAAAGCGGGGTAAATTTTGTTTACTTTGCAAAATAAAAGGAAACTTTAAACACTAGGCAGCACAATTTTGCAGGATGGCATAGCCACTCACATGCAAGGTGTGGGCAAACAAAAATTAATTAATTTAAAATAAATAATTTAAAAAAATTAACCACATTACTTTGGCACAAGGTGGAGGACAAAGCCTTTCGATTTTGTGGCAAAGGTGGACAAAGTTAACTAAAGCAAAATTTAAAAAATTATTTATAATCCTAGCTAACACGATTTTGCAAGGATGGCAAAGCCAAGCACAATGCAAGGTGTGGGCAAAAATTATTAAAATTATTTACAGATTTTAAACTTGGAAAGATATAGAAAGTGCAAGCCCAAGAGACTCTATCAGGCTGCTTACAATAGCTTTAGAAAGTGAGAGAGAGAGAGAAAGACTTTGCACCAAAGCTTAGTGATGTTCTTTTAAACCTCTAGTTGCCTATTTTTGGCAGCAGCTCCTCTTTTTATGGTGAAAACTTGCATAAAACAGTCAAGAAAGCTTGCTGGAAAATGCTAAAAATCATCACAATGTGTTATAGTTTTATGTTAGCATATGTACATAAATTTTTACAGAAAAAAAATTTAACTTGAAAATTGGAATTTTTAGCAAGATTATGATAATTATATATTCAGAAAATAAACAAATAAAAGGCTGAAATTGAAACAGAAAATTAATTGAAGCAAAATGGAGCCTTTGGAGTTCCTCCTCCAAGCTTTGGAAACCTGCAAATCTATAAACCCTTACTACACAATGAGGCAAGAAGGTGAGATCCTTTAAGAGGCCTACAAAATACTTTGTAAACTTTAATAAAAGCAAATCACATAAATCTATAGCAATACTACTATAGATTTATCCCTAGCAAAATACTTTGCTTAGGGTTCTTCAAGTAAAACAAAGTGAAGCAAGAATAACAAAACCTACAATGTTACCTCACCAAGAGCAAATATCACACAAGAGTAGCCAATAGAACCAAGAATACACCATGAAAGCACCAAGGGACACAAAGAGATCCTCCAAAGTTTCACTTTATTGCTCCAACAAAGGTTACCAAATAACACCAAAATTACAAGAGAAAAATGGGAGGGAATGAGAGAAAGTGGGGAGAGATTTTGGCATAATAGAGTTGCTATGAAAACTCATGTCAAAATGAGGAGAGAGGGTTTCCTTTTAAATGAGGGAGAGAGGAGAGACCCCTCTTGGATGAGTTACAAGTGTCACCCATCCAAGAGAGAGAGAACAAGTCAAGGAGGGAGCACTTTTAGGGTTTTGGTAGTGAGTTAGAGTTTGAGGGGTGAGATGTGACGGGGGAAACCCCCTTTTGACTTGTCATGGGGGGTTCTTATAAGTGGATTTTTACTTTTCCAACTTAGGAAATGCTATCCCCTACCCTAGGGATAACTAAGGAGATCATGTCTTGAGACCCACAGGTCTTAGACATGGAGTGTCGAGAGTCGGATGACTTGAGCATGGCCCCGGAGGGCCCCTCTTTTCTTCAGTGCAGCGCATTTATCAGCAGCAACAGTATCCATCCCACCAGCCTAGTCCTAAAGTAGCAATAAGTCTTGTTCCATGAGGTAATGAGTCTGGGTATCATGGTATGTGTCACTCTGATTCTTGAAGCACTTGAATATGTTGCATTGAATTCTCCTTCATTACATAATTTTTGCTTGGAAATTATGTTGTTTGACTTGCTCGTACCTGGAAGGGTGACATGATGCCCTAGTAAGTTGATCTCCCTTTAGGATGGTTTGCCACTGGGTGGGTCTGTAAAAGACCATCGTTCCTTCCCTCCATACTTACCACTTTCCATCGTTTTTCCTCTCACCTCCCCCTACCTTTGTTCGGGCATTGGGATTGGCCACACTAGGAAGCGTTGTACCTTGCCTTATGGAAAGAAGGGGCTAAAGGCCCAGAGTGTAAAAGTAGTTGACCAGAGTTAAAAGCCAATATTGAAACCTTTGAGATGCTTCGTCCAGGGATTCCCGAGAAAGCTGTAAAAACCTTCTCAGTAAGAAAAGGGAACCTATAAGATAAATAAACACTCAAGGTACTAGTTGGTGGATAGGAGGTCTCATCACGAGTCGGCCTATTATGACCATGGGCATGTAGCGGTATGACACTACCACCTATCTGGTCACCAAACCAGGGTAGTGGCTCTTGGTGGCATAACCAAGAGAAAGGGGGTCTCATCACGAGCCAGTCTTCTCATCTCCGTGAAATGTTTGTGGATAACGTTGTCACCTCTAGTCACCAAGCCAGGACAGTGTCCCTCAACTCTTCCCTTGAAGCACAAAAGCGAAAGATCAAAAGATAATAAAGCTAAGGGTAAAAGGCAGTAAATGGGCTAGGAAAGAATGGCGTCTATGACAAGGTGCAGCTTGCCCTCTACAAAGCCACCCACAGGTAAGACTTACATTTCCCTGTTATCACTGCACCCCATGCCACCTCATACACTTGCATGACCTAGATTGGCTCCCACCTGGGAAACACCCCAAACTTAAGGAGGATTAGCCCAATAGGACACCCCTGAGACCTTCTCCAAACCTGACTTGTCAAATTGCATAACATCTTTGAGCATTTGTCTGGGTAAAGGGGGGTTTGATGCACATGTTTGGGTAATTTAATTATTGGATGTGATTTACATGTTGTGATCCCTATGACTTATGAACCCCTGGAGGGCATACTTGTTGTTGTTGCAGGACATTCCCGGTGGACAGGTACACATGAGGGAATGATTAGCTCGGACCTTCATGGGGCTGAAAGCCCACAGATGGATGTTGTAACCCCAGCCAAGGGCAAGAAGACATCATAGATTTGCACCAGGAAGAAAGAAGAACGTCACTTTGGAGGCACCCTGGCAGACCTAGACCTAGGGGGATCTTGCTCTTCCACATGGGCGTTGGCCTTTGAAAGCCTAGGACGTCACCATCATGACCTTGGACGTCATCCAGAGCTAGGGTTTACATTTTGGAGGCAGTTGTCAGCTGGGTGGCATGTGTGGGCATCATCTAGGGCCTTTGGAGGCCAAGCGTTCTGCACCTTGAGCCCAACGTTCCACCTTAGGGCCTCAACATCACCCTGGAAGGGCATGACGTCACCCTTAAAGATGTTTTTGGATGTTAATTAATTTTATTTATGTCAGAATTGGATTTTAATGTAAATTGGTCAAGTCGGCCTTTTATTTGACCTAAAATTAATTAAAGGTAAAAGATTTGTATAAATAGAGATAAAGTACTCTCATTTATTCATCATAACTCATCACACAACAAGTGTGAACTGAAATTTTCTCCCTCTTTAAGGGCTATTGGCTGAAATAACTAGTGTGCATCTTCTTGGAAAAGATTTTTATGGTGTATCTTGGCTATTTTTCATGGTAAAAGATCTTCAACTAGGGTTTGGCTTGATTATTCTTGGTGAAATAGAAAATTTGCAATTTGTTCATGTAATAAATGCTTGTGGTAAATTTTACTTATTTCATGTTAAAGATTATGAAATTGCTTGCTTAAACCCTAGGAGAGAAACATAAGTTGCTTCTTTCTCTCTCTAGCTTTTCTACTTGTTTAAATTTCTCAAGTACAACTTGTTTAGAAGAGACTACTAGAGCCCTAAAGTACTAGCACTCTAGTGACTTCATTCTAATTGCTTATTGCATAATATATTTTCAATAGTCTAAGGAAGGAAGATTCATTAAGGCCTTGAAATGCCATCACCTCTTGCATCCACCTCTTTTCCTTTAGCAAGTATTATCATTGTTATTTTCTCCAAATTGTGTTGTTGTTGTTGTTGTTGACTCCATAAGCCCAAAAAAGGCACTTGTCCACTTGCTTTAGTGAATGATTGATCAAACAAACACTCAAACTCTCTTCCTTGAAACTTTTTCTAACTTTTACCAACTCTAAACTAGACTAATTCACTAGTTAACTTCTTGTTGTTGCAAATCACTGCTACAGCCATACTAATCCATACTAATTTACTGCATACACCTACATAACTCACATCTAAATCACTCAGAAATTGCTTGTGATAATTGCTAAACAATCTACTTGATAAATGCTAAGTTTTCATAGTATTTTCTTGCAATTTTGAGCACTACTTTTTGTGGTTGTTACGTACCATTTATCGTTGTTGTAAACTGGTAAATTGTTGTAATTTTATATCAGCCAGCTTATATTTCAAAGGTTCATTGTCTTATTGAAGCACTAACATCATTTTGTACTTGAAAACTGTCATATTTTTGTTTGTTGTCTTGTTCTGGGCAGGTACACTTCATCTTTACTTTTGCTTCATCTCCCAAAGACATAAAAAAACCTTTTGAATTGAGTGACCAGTGAGAGGGGGGTATTCTTGCATCTTTGTCTTAGTTCATCAGCCCTTTAGGTCACTAGGGACGTCTCCCTTGGGGTAATCTTAACATACTCCTAAACAGAAAGGGGTTTGCCATTAAGGTGACAGTGATAGGTCACCCCCTTGTTACGCCAATCTTGCCTCACTTGACTTGGCCTTTGGGCAAGTACAGATTGCACGAGAACATGAAATACATTAGAAAACATTTCCCCACTTCTTTTCTTGACTTTAGACACTTTTACAATTTTTGGCTTTTTTACCTTAGTCAATTATTTGTTGACTTTTGACTGACTTGGACTCCTCATGGACAATGACCTAGCAAAACTTGTCCAATTGAAATGAAACTTGGTCCAAGGGTGTAGGGGGTCATAATCCATTTGAATTGAGTACTCAGACCCCTATACAAAATCCATAAGGACCAATTTTTTACATTTTTCATCAAAAATAATTAAAATTTCCAATTTACGGAAAAATTTAATTATTAAAAAATCCTATCAAAACCTAACAAAATTCCCAAGACTCTAGGAGATGTCTATCATGGTCATTTATAACAATTCTAGACCTTAGTCACCCACTAGACTCGATCATTAGAACGCATTTCACCACTTTGGAGGATTATAGAGTGAAAAAATCGAGTAATTAAAATCGTCGAAAAGCAAGATTAATTACCTGAGGAAAAAAAACACTCAATGAAAGGACTTCCCTAATGATAAAGTCCTAGGCAACTAAATAAAACTTGACCCATGCTAACATATTAGAAAATTATCCCAGGCAGGGGAGCAGACATTCTATGTACGCAGAAAGAAGTGTCGGGGGCAAAAATGCCCTGCTAAGCCATAAGTCTCCAACTTTGTCATGGCGAGAGGTCATATATCTTCATGGTACATGACGTTGACACCTAGTTGAAATAGGTGGTCAAAAGGCATAACCAAACTTGCAGCGCTTCAGTTTGCATGAGCAATTGGAGTGTATTTGAAAAAAAAAACAAATAAGTGCAACAGCTTAGAATATCAACTCCTTGATGATATGTTCTACATCTACTGGAATCTTCAATTGTGGGTGAAGCAAATTGAGAAAACACCTAGAAACCATTTCCTTGGATGACATAGACACCACATTTGAATGGTTAGTGGAGGCCACGAGGCATGTTATAGACAAGTCACCTGAATGGTTAAATGAGGGTGAGCAGAAGCAAGTGGCAAGGGAGGATATCCTAGAGCAAGTAGAGGAGGAGGTTGAGGAGTGTCAAATGCCACCCTCATTATTTACACAGACTGAGACACCCACCAATAGGTGTTCGACTCCATCCACAAGATTTTCCTCTTATAGAGGACGATCCAATACCTTTTCTCATAAAAGGGGCAAAGGTTATTGATGGTATATCGATCATTGTAGCAAGGTTACCAGGAGCGCCCCCCACCCACTCCCAAGCTCCGAAGCGCGCTCCGAGCAAGAGTATCTAGGGAGCGTGCTTCGGGACACTCTCGAACGCTCCTTGCCAATTTGGGAGTGCCACGCTCCCTAGGACGCTCTCGGAGCCTAGGAGCGCACCCACTGAACACTCCCTGGGCGCTCCCTAATAGTAATGTTGACCTTTACTTTTCTTAAAGTTGACATTTACTTTTCTTAAAGTTGACCTTTACTTTTCTTAAAATTGACCTTTACTTTTACTTTTATCTTTTTACTTAAATTTTTAACATTACCATTAATTGTTTCAGGATGTTTGAGAGTGGTTCCAACCTCATCAGACTTCATATGGAGAGTAGAATTTCATATCCCATTCAAAATTCAACAGACTTAATAGTTTTCAAGTTTTCAGGATTGATGGGATTGCAGTGTTTTCATTGTATTCTATCATGTATGAGGGTATGTGATTGGCATTTAATCAAGAGCACCAAGCCCTTTATGTACCCCAATGTTGGTGGTGTTGATTGTTAAACTCCTTTGTCATGGCCTTAGACAAAATGTACCCCTCACTTGAACGAGAATCATTGTTGAGCATGTTAAGTTTTTTCTACCATATTTTAAGGCTAGCATTAGGTTGTTTCATCAAAATTGGGTGGTGTTGACTGATATCCCTAGAGGATCGAGGTAGAAGCAAAGGATAAACAAGAGGCAAAGGATGAGGGATAATACCAATGATGTGGATACCAATATAAGCGATGGTGGAACATTGTTTGTCATTTAAATGTTCTTGCTTGTTTATTCATAATGCTTCCTTTCAAAGTTTCAATATAATCATTAATATATAATGGATGGCATTTCTAACTTCATAGTAATGTAGTATTCAACTACAAGTAGCACAAATATGCATGTTTTCATATATTCTGCAACTAATTTGTCATTCTGCATGTTTTTGTTTTAATATAAACGATATATATATATATATATATAGAGAGAGAGAGAGAGAGAGAGAGATAGAGAGAGAGAGAGAGAGAATAGACGCTCTTGGGACGGTTCACTCCCAAGGATTTTTGGAAAATGACTTTCCACTCCCTAAAATGCTCCCGCTCCGCTCCACGCTCTGGCAACCTTGCATTGTAGATAACTCATGAAATGCATTTGTTGTATTTTTATGCAAATTTGTATTGTCTATTAAGTATCGAGTTTTGATGGGACAGCTATAATTGGTTAAAGTGTGATGTATTATTTGACATCTTCTACATTTTTTATATCAGTCTTCTTTTCATATTTATGTGGCAATGTAATTATTTGATGTTGTCCATAGTTTATATTTTAAAAATTAACATATTTTGTATTTTTTAAAGTTTGTTGATGTTTTGCTGATATTTTCAATATCCCTAGTTTATGACTCCTGCCAATAAGTTTCCAATAGCCATATTTGCACCACTGAATCTACCTGGCCTCAGTGACATGAAAAAGATCCCTCACTATGCTATGAAGTATACCTAATGTACAAATTTTATAGAAGAGAATCTGCAGTTTCAGCTTAGTTATAGTTCTTGAACATCTTTCTGAGAAAAAATTAATTGGAAAAGTATACAACATAATACAGATGCAGGACCAGCATTCAACATAAAGTGAAAAAGGAACTAGGAGCAGTCAAATTCAAGAAATTACCTGAGTTTGTACTTGTCAACTAATGCAATAGCAACATAGTTTCCCGATAAGATAAGCATAGAGAGTTCTTCTCCACTGATAGATCTCCACTGTAGAAGGGAAAACCATTGAAGTCAGCAAAAACATTAAAGTTTAAACTATATAAGCTAATTACTAAAAAGAAATACTAGGGATTGTATAGCATAGAATCAAAGGATATAGAAAATATCTAGTGAACCATGAAAATATTGAAAACCATTTGTAGTCTTCTGGTATTCAAAAGGATTGGTTATTTACTCGTTGAAAATTATAACAGATGTAATTTAGCATTTGTTTACAAAAGGGACTGAATCCATTTTTTATTCTAAAAAGGAACCACAGTAGTTCAGCTTCCTATACAATTGAGGCTAGGGTACTCTTATTTGGTATATCTGTTGTTATTCAGGTTTATGATCTATTCTATGTCAAGTTACACAAATCCATGAATTTAAAAAGTAATTTTTGTTGATGTTTTGTAGCATCGAGAGGTATTCCCACATTGGCCTTGGTGTCAGGCATGTAGAAATCTTTGTTGGCACTCACATTGCATTGAGAAAACCCTTTTTGTATGGAGCTGAAATTTGGAAATGTATTGTTGAGGCTTCACACCCACTTGGAGAAATAAACAATTCTAACTTAATGTTGAGTTTAGAAGGAGTTCCTCAATTCACTCATTAGACTCCTATAAAAGGAGAGGCAATGTGAGGAGACACTTATCACATCTCATTGTGACATTATGGAGTTGGCATAAGTGAGTGAGTACTTGTGCCAAGGAGATTGGGGTGGCAATTTCAGCAAAGGAAATTCTTCACTTTGGTAAATCTGGCCTAGATTTTTTGGCTTAGGGTTTTTTTGTTCTTCTTTTCTGAACTTTTGAGGTCACTTGGAAGCAATTTTCAGATCTGAAATTGAGTGCATTGATTGCCTGAAAATTTTGACATGGTTTCATAGCATGGGCTCTAGAGAGAGAGGATATCATCTCTTGAAACACAGTTGCTACAGATTTTTTGTTGTTGCAGAGTTTCTTTGTTCTGGGCAGGCCACAATGGTGAGCACTCTTAGAGTGGAGGACAGGTTGGATGGAACCATTAATTTTCGGGCCTTGTTGCCGCCTAATATAAACCTACAAACGTGGAGAAGTCTCCAACCCACTTGGTGTGTCCTTGGAGGCACAAACCTGAGTCTAGACCCACTGTCACCTCAATCTAGACTCCTTCCGTCTAGGCTCACTCCTAGAGAAGCCAAGGGGGGTAGACCCTATTAAACTATGTTAAAGACTTATTTGAGTTCTAGGAGTTAATTAAGTTATGGATTAAAGAGACCCAACCCAATGACTAGCAAACAATGCAAAATGCAGTTATTTCAATGACAAGCAAATCCTTTCTTTTATAAGATGACAAATACACCAGTGCCTAAAGATTACCAAATTTCACTTATTGAGATATGCACACTAAAAGATACGTTTACAGCTTGAAATAAAGTATGGAATATCTACACAATGACTTAATAAAAATGACTTTACACTTAAGATAATTATTTCTCAAAGAATAAAGAATGCTTGCAATATCAAATAAATAATGCTTTGACAAGTAAATATTCACATGTAAAGAACTTGCTGAAAATGAATGAAATGTAAGTGCTTGAAAGTAAATTGCATGAAAAGAAAATTGCAAGAACTGGAAATTAAATGTTTTGCAATGTGAGTTGGTTGCTTTTAATAAATTTTAGGTCTCTCTTTAACTTAGGGTAACTAGATGTGAATTGCAAGAATCTTAAACCATGTGACTACACCAAGTTCCTTATCCTTTAACCAAGAGGAAGTGTTGGGTGCTCAACAAGAGAACAACAAGGTTCCCCCCTAACTCTACAAGTCAAATCCAAGATGTTGGGTGCTCAACAAGGAGGACACGTAGTGCCACAAAACTATCCCCGACTTCAACCCCAAGTAGCCTCCACAGTCACCTCTTTTTAGCGCTTAAACAATAAAAGAGTTGGGTGGATAATTATACTAGCCACACAATCCCTTGCCCTTGCTTGTCACCCAAGATCCACAAAATGGCAAGGAGAGGGAATACGGGGCAAATGGCGGGGCAATGTTTGTTTGCTTGCAAGAATTGAAAATTTTAACTACTAGCCAGCATGATATTGCAGGGGTGGCAAAGCCACTCACATGCAAGGTGTGGGCAAAAATAAAAATAAAATAACTTAGAAAGAGGAAATAAGCTATCTAGCCACACAACTTTGCCTCAAGGACAAAGGTGGGAAAAATTAAGACAACTTTTATGAAGATTTTCCAGGTCCTAACAAGCTACCAACTAGGTCTGTCTTTGACCTCAAGTTGGTTCTAAGTTTCAACTGTCAAACAAGGGTTTTCTATTGTTTTATAACAACAAACTGTTCAGGAACTTCTTTATTGTTTTGTTACGGTTACATAGGCCTTTTAGGTGCTCTAGCATGTAGTTTTTGTCACCAAGATGTTAGCACATGCATACCATAAATTATGTAACACGCCTAGAGATCTTTACAGCTGAAATAATGTTGTTCTAAACACTAGCATACATGAAAATGAACACGGTTATTTTTGGTCAACATGACCCTAGATAAAACCCACCCGGAGAAAACTAGTTTGGAATATGAGTGTATAAATGTGGAGAATAGAAGGTGGAATACAACGAGTACAATAAACAAATGAACCTGATACAATAGCAACTTGACTCAAGCTGCAACACAAGTCCAAGAGGTAAAGATGCGCTCTAGCATGGTGCGCCCTCCTCACAAGTTGCCCAATCCACTGAACTAAAGCACCCTAGTTGTTGGAAGCTCTGATGGAGAAACCCTTGCACACAACTCTGAATCTGTGTTGTAGCTCTCCACTGAAATTGTTCTCAAAATAATCTGACCACCGCAAGTCCTCCCTGCTAGTTGTGCGCCCTCCTCCTCAAGTGTGCCCTCCTCCCAACAAGAACAATCTCCACAAATAAATGAGGGTCTAAGCCTCCTGGCTACCTCCATGAATGGGGGCACCCAAGCTTTCCTCACTCAATGCCACCATCCTCTCCTCAATGCTCCCTCTCAAACTCTTCAAGGGAACATAAGAGTGAATTGAGCCCCCCTTTGCCCTATGCGCCCCTCTTAAGGAAACATGAGAAAACCTAAAGTATGTGTCGATGAGATCATCTCATCTCATCTCTAATCAATGGTTGAGATTGTTAGAATATAGAAGATGGTGTGCTTGTTTTACCATTGATGATACCCTCGTCACCCAACCATAGGCCGAAGCCTCCCTCTGAGCACCTTAACCTTGACTGAGAATTCCTCCAGAAGCAAACCCTAGGCTAGATAGCCAAACAAAGGGTAGCGCACCTTTCCCCAAGGATAGCGCATCACAAAAGACTGATCAGATAGTCCAAACCCTAGCCAAGAGATATTCAAGCCAATACTGAAAACTTGTTGTTGCTGCAGTTGCACCTGCAGCTCTCCTCCACATGTGCGCACCAAACTGGGAACTGCAATTCTGAGATGTTGTCAAATGAGAACTGGCGCCTTGTATTTATACTGGTTCTGCCAGATCTGTTGGGGCTGACTTCTCCTTCTGGATATGTGTATGTTCAGTATATTATTATTATTTTTGGTCGACTTCTTCTCTTGGAGGCTAATAACCTAATATAAATTATCTTCTTGAGCCGACAAGACTTCTAGGGTTATTAGCCAACTCATTAAGGTTTCTCTTGCTTCCCGGAGTCTCCTATTCTCATCAGGTTCACACGTGGAGGTAAATACCTCCCGCAACTACCATAATATTAACACTCCCTCCTAGCTAGAGAGGTATTTACAGGTAATGGACTTGAGCAAAAAACATACCATTTAACCGGTAGCATCAATATAGTCATCTAGACTATTTCATGACTAGATCATGAGCATCACCATCACCATCAGCTGCATCAACTCTCGAAACCATACTTCATCTGAGTAATTAGATATGATGTTGGATAAGTCACTCTCACCATAGAGTGATACAAGAGGAGTAAAAGCTCTGAACTGTTTTCCGTTTGGAAAATCTCTGTTCATCATTCATCTAAATGATCATTATCTCCAATAAACTGTTGATAGTCTTCAAGGCAATTAGAACAAGGATAGAACACAATTGTGTCTATTCATAGTAGTACATAACTACAATCCAATGGTACACTACCACACCAAGTAACACACAAGTACTTGATCAGCAACGTATGGTTGCGAACAGTGAAACATATTCACCACAATAGTCCTCATCGACTGTCATACAGTCTTCATAACAAACATCTGATAGCAACCTGCATAGAAACAATGTTATGATATAAACTGATTTGTCTGGGCCAATCCTTCACTCACATCTGTGAGTTCTGAAAGAATATCTGCCACCACAGTAGTCTTCATCTACTGTCATATGATCTTCATAACAAACATCTGATAGCAATCTGCATAGAAACAATGTTATGATATAGACTGAATTATCTGGGCCAATCTTTCACTCACATCTGTGAGCTCTGAAAGAATATCTGCCTCAAAATAGTGGAACATATCCACCACAGTAATATATCTCTATTGTCTGGAGACAGGTAGTCTCCATAACAATCATTTGATGCCATCCTGCACAGAGAATATTGTTAAAAATAAACTAAATCATTTGGGCCAATCTTTCACTCACGTCTGTGAGATATGAAAGAATATCTACCCTCATCAACAATGGGCTATCTACCCTATTCTTCTCAACCAAGGAAGAAGGATTGTTTCTGATTTCTTAGCATGGACCAATCCTCACCCTGGGCCATTCTTCCTACACTAATCAAAGTGCACCCTGGATAGAATGTATAAACCCTAAGGAATGCCTGAGTCTGGACCACTCCTCACCCTGGGCCATTCCTCCTACACTAATCAAAGTGCGCCCTGGAGAGAATGTATAACCCTAAGGAGTGTCTGTCCTGGACCATTCCCCACCCTGGGCCATTCCTCCTACACTAATCAAAGTGCGCCCTAGAGAGAATGTATAACCCTAAGGAATGTCTATCCCTGATTGCTAAGCCTGGACCATTCCCCACCCTGGGCCATTCCTCCTACACTAATCAAAGTGCACCCTGGAGAGAATGTGTAACCCTAAGGAATGACTATCCGGACCATTCCCCACCCTGGGCCATTCCTCCTACACTAATCAAAGTGCACCCTGGAGAGAATGTGTAACCCTGAGGAATGTTTGTCCTGCATCAACCTCCAAAACGGACCATTCCTCGTGTTAACCACAATGAGAAATCGTTGTCCGGCGAGGCGGGCCAGTCTTCTTGAGTAACCCTCAAGAAGAGAGACTACCCTAGACCACTCTGCATGTTAACCACAATGGGAAGTCGATGTCTATGATACATCAGCTATCAGACTACTTCCCATGTTAACCACAATGGAAAGTCACTATCCATCGGAAATCTCAATCCACTTTCCGAACAGGAAAGCATCTATCCAAGATGGATTATTTTTCAAATTTAAATATGAGTGTCTTCAATAATGTTTTCAATGCTCCCTCCTAACTTGGAGAGTCATTTCTTCCCTTTTCAAATAAGAAGGAAGTTGTTTCCACGAGCTCCAGCTTGAGTACGCAAACTCTTTTATTTTGGATAGAAGCTTTACCAAAATGTCTGCTTATCTGCTCATCTGTGGAGATATGTATTGGAGAAAACATTTTCTCCTTTCTGGACTTCATCATGGATAATGTAATGCTTGATTTCAAATGTACTTTAGTCTGGAACACTGTGAAGGTTTCATGTAGATCTGAACAATAGAGTATATCATAGTTGGAGAACTAGAACATATCCATGTGGCACTTCTTCTGTCATCATGAGATCTGATCTACCGAGTAGTCATATTGATGTTATAGGAAATCTTTCACCACGCTTCTGCTGTGCACTGGAGGTTCTCCACCAAGTTATCTTTTTCTATCTGCATACAGGAATCTCTTTCTGGTATGCCTCAAAGTCTTGAGATTTCTCCTCATACGCTTTTTATTCAATTTCTCTGGAGAACATTCTTTGCATTCATCTGATATGGAACTCCAACTCATGGATGACATAATGACTTATATAGAGATAAGTCTGGTGTACTGGAACAAGTAATCATCATAGTTTTCTCCCTCCATCTGGGAGAACCTCTGGTTCTAGATCTTGCAATTCTTTTATTCATAGGTTTTCCATACATAGTTCTACATCACGGCTTTTAGTTCTTCTGCTTGATTGCTTTCATATCAAGCTGGTAATCTTGTGATTCTTAGTACCGGTTGTTCTGGCTTTTCTTTCTTTCTTGGAATCTTCATGTTCTTCTTCATGTTTTTCCTTAGCTCTTGGGTCCATGGAGTTTCTTATGGATTCCATGCCCTAGAGATTCCACTTCTTCCTTTCATCATAGGATCACGGATCTGGATGGACAACCAGAAATTCTTTAAGGCTTCTGAGGAAGTCTTCTTCTGCGGTTGAATTGAACACGTGTTGTCTTTCATGACTGCTACCATGGATATATACATTTCATCATCTTCAATGGATCATAGGATTAGCTCCCTCCTAATCCTTGCTTCAAGTACAAGTGTATATAATATGCTCCCTCCGTCTAACAGAGTCCATGCTTCCATCTGCATCCTTATTGTCTTCTGCAATGTATAATTGGTTTTCTTGCCTTAACAGAGTCCACGCTTCTGTCTTGTTGTCTTCTACAAAACATCATAAGTCTTTTTCCAGTTTCCTCTCGATTGTTGACTCCTTTTTGTCTTTGCTTCTTCTAAGTCTCTTCAAGATTGATTCTGATTTTGGCTTATCTTGCAATAGCTTCCACATGATTTGTATTTCATTCTTTCATGTGTATTATCTTAATGATATCCATTTCCATCTTGTTTGTTTTTCCATAGGTATAGTTCTTCTTGGAACACATTT
>JZKD02S1674109.1:140515-150709 GCA_000966675.3 Picea glauca | reverse complement strand
ACATAAAAACTACTTGCAAGAGCACCCAAACAGAGATAACAACCATAACAAATCAGCAAAACAAAAACTACAGTTGGCTGTTATAAAACAGCAGAAATTAAAAGTTATGACAGCAGAAAACTTAGAGTCTTAGCTTGGTCAAAGACAGACCAAGAAGACAGCTGATAAGACCTGGAAATTTCTACATTCTAGGAGTTAATTTTAATTTGTTAAAGGTAGGGGGAAGCTAGCCTATATGAGAGGCAGCAATGCAATGCAAACCTTTAATGCAAAAGCAACCCTTTCCCTAAGTCAACTATGACTAGTGCGTAAGGTTGGGTAATGGGATCAATTAAATTACAACAAAAGATCTAAATACAAATAAAAGAATGACTTTACAATTTAGTACAAAAGAATTACAACAATTATCAACAACTAAAGAATAGCTAGATGTTACAACAATATACAAAGATATGATTATCTACAAATGAAATGAGATAAGCATTAGTTAGATCTATAATTCTTGTAGAGCAATAATTGAACTAACTTCGAATTGATTTTGCGGGAATAGAAAGAGATAGATCAAGAATGCATCTACAACAAACACACAACTCAAAACCCAAGCTTGAAGTGCCCCAAAGAGAAGTGTGCAACTTCAAGGGGGTTGCTCAAGGACAAATGCGCAACTCAAGAGGAGACAAGACAAGGAAAGAAAGCCACCAATGGGCACAAGTGCGCAACTTAGAAGAAGATAAAACTTGAAACAAAAGCCTCCATGAGCACTAGTGCGCAACTTCTAAGATGAACTACTCAACCACCACAAAATGCTCAATTAAAATGCTTGAGAGATAACGGTTGAAAGTAAACTTGCATGAAAGTAAAAGAGCATAAACAACATAGATGAGATTATGAAGTTAAGCCTTAGGTTGTTGTGAGTAGATTTTAGAATTGAAATTAGTGGGGTGAAGTTGCAATCCTAGACTAGGTGACTTCCCCAATACGCCTACCGCTTTGGCCAAAATGATTGTTGGGTGCTCAAGAAGCAAGGCAAACAAGGCCTTACCCTAGCTCCACAGGTCAACCCGGAAAACTTGGGCGCTCAACAAGGGGGACACCTAGTGTCGTGAGATCATCCCTGATCTAGCACCCCAAGTAGCCTCCACAAGCCTCCTTTTTGGTGGCGAAAGTTGTATCAGTAGAGGGTGATCTAATTAAACTAGGTAAGTTGATCCCCTAGAGCTAAAGTAGATTGGTTTAGCAATTTAAAGTTACTAGAGTTGAAAGATTAAATAAATGAAATAACAAGTGCTTAATGAAAATGTACAAGAAAAAGATGCCTCCAAGGGCTTAAGCAAGATTGCAAATAAAGTAAATGCTTCTAACTATTGAGATGAACTTGAAAAGAAAAACTAGAAGCATAAACCATAAACCATTTAACTATCTAGCATGCTAAACTAGCCTTACGATACTACATGGTTGGCTAAGCCAATCCTCTTTGCAGGGTGTAGGCAAAAGAATAAAATAAACAAATAACTTGACTTGAAAAAGAAACAAGTAAACCTAGCCACACAACCTTGTCTCAAGGACAAGTGGGGCAACTAAAATGAATGCTTAAAACAGAAAATAAACTCTAAGTCCTAGCCTTACAATTTAGCATGGGTGGCAAAGCCAAGCCTCTTTGCTAGGTGTAGGCAAACATAAATTAAAAACGCAGAAATTTTATTTTTTAGAGAAGTGCAAGCCCAAGAGACTCTCTTTGGGCTTGCTTACAATGAAAGAAGAAGAAGAAAGAGTTGGGAAGATAATACCCCAACTTAGGAGGTTTCTCTTTGACGTTTTAGGGCCCCAAATGGGCTATAGCACCTCCTTTTTGATTCAGTTCTGCAAAAAACCAGCAAGCTGCAAAAAAGACCAAAATCTGCAAGTATTTTATGTTAGTTAAAACAGAAAATTTATGTGTAAAAATCTTTAAGTATAATATGTTGAAATGAACTATTCCAAGTTGTTAGAATGCCAAAAGAAGTATGGAAAAGTACAGAAATATTTAGAGGTTGTAAGTGGGTGAAATGAAAGATTCTCAGATCTGAAATCTATCCACAAAACCCTTAGGAAACCTGCAAATCTTGTGAAAAAAGATACAAAAATAAAGAGAATGTGAGTAGATCTAAATGAGAAAACAATATACTTTGCTTAATCCAAATAAATGCTCACTAGATCTATAATAAGACTATCACGGATCTATCCAAGCAAAATACTTTGCTTGGAGTTCCTACACTAGATCTATGACCAAAGCATACACAAGAAAGAAAACTAAAACAAGATCACCTCAATAATTGTAAGATGGCACCAAGAAGACTCTCAACAGTGAACACCATGGATTCTCCAAAGATTTCTTTATTCCAATAGAAGTAAGCTTGAGAAAATACTTGCCACAAGCTTGAGAAGAAGGAATGAGAACAAGAAGAGAGAGAGAGGGGGAGGGGGGGGGGTGGCAGAGATTTTGGCATAGTAACAATAGCTGAGAGTAGATTTGTCAAATGAGGGAGAGGAGGCCTTTTTTATACTTGGGAGCCAAGAGTGACCCTTCTTGGATGAACTCCAAGTGTCACTCAATCAATTGTCATTGAGCATCTCAAGGAGGGCGCACTTTTAGGGTTTTGGTAGTGTTAGGGTTGTGAGGGATGAGTGAGGTGGTTGGGAAACACCCTTTTGACATGGTCCAACATGAAATTAGATCAAGGAGGGCGTACTTAAGGAGAAAGGGTTTTTTTCTTTTAATTTTTTTCACTTTTCATGACTTTCTCACCAAGGGGGGCGCAACTTCCCTAGGGGGAATGATAACTTGAGGTGATGGCTAGGTGAGGGGGTGAAAGTAAGTTAGGAAAAGTGTTTCTCTAACTTAGGAAGGGGTCGGGCATCGTCTCCCACTCTTTCTCTAACCTTTTTGCTCATTTTTACAAAAAATTGACATTTTGACTTTGTCAATTAAGCAATTAAATTGTTGACTCAAGACTGACTTGAACTCCTCATGGACAATGACCTAGCAAAACTTGTCCAATTGAGCTGAAACTTGGTCCAAGGGTGTAGGGGGTCTCATTCCATTTCTTTTGAGTACTCATACCCCTATCAAAAATCCCAAGGACCTAGTTTTTACATTTTTACATCAAAAATAATTAAAATTACTATTAATTGGGTAACTTTAAAAAATTAAAACAAACTACTTAGACTCGACGGAATTCCGCAAGACTCTAGGAGATATCTAGCATGGTCATTTACAATATTCCTAGACCCTAGTCACCCAATGGGCTCAATCATTAGAACGCCTTTCACCACTTTGGAGGATTATTGTGGGAGTGAAAATCTCAAGGGTAATTAAAAAGGCTAGTTAGGCCAAATTAATTACCTGAGGAAAAAAAACACTAGATGAAAGGACTTCCCTAATGATAAATTCCTAGGCAACTAACCTACAATATGATCCATGCAGACCCATTACATTATTATCCCACACAAGGGAGCAGAAATTCCAATTACAAAATGAAGTGTTGAGGCCAAAACTGCCCTGTAGAACCAGTAAGTCTTCAACTTTGTTGCACCATCAAGTACATAGCTTCACGGCACATGGAGTTGACCGCCTAGTTGAAATAGGTGGTCAACACCCCCCAACCAAGATGTAGTAGAGGTTGGAGTCAGCCTCACTCTTGGTGAAGCCCATCCCAAACAAATAATTGTCAATCCTGTTGTACCACGCACGCGGTGCCTGCTTGAGCCCATATAGCGCTCTCTTCAACCTACAAACATGAGATGCCATGTTGTGCACCTCAAACCCCTCTAGTTCTATGTATATGTCCTCTTCTATCACTTCATTAAGAAACGTTGTCTTGACATCCATCTAGTGGATCTGCCAACCCAACTCAGCTGCAATGGATATCACGGCCCTGATAGAGGAATATCTCGCCACGGGTGCAAATGTCTCATTGAAGTCAATACCCTCCTTCTGTGAGAAGCCCTTAGCCACAAAGTGAGCTTTGAACTTGTCCATACTCCCATGATCCACCAGCTGCATGTTTGATCTTATAAATCCATCTGGATCCAACCACTAATTTGCCCTCTGGTTGGGGCACAACCTCCCACACATCATTCTTCATGATGGAAGAGTACTCCATACTCCTCCATCATGGCATCTCTCCACACCTGCTACTCAAATGCCTCCTGAAAACTGGAAGGCTCGGCCTCTATCAACTCGCTCATGAGAGCCATTATGCCATATAACTAAAAAATATCTGTGGTGCCTTGCTCATCATGATTGATGTTTGGGGAGCCTCCACTTGCTCCTGAGCCTCTCTCAATGTGCACTCAACCCACTTCGGCCTCCTCCTACTAGAGGACTCAGCCAGAGTAAATTGAGCATTTTGCTCCTCATGATGCTCACACTAATCACCCTGCTCACTATGTTGTTGTCGTTGCCCAACCTGCACAGTAGTCTGGGGACCTATAGTTTACAATGGTTGTCTAGCCTCCTCCTTAGGAGCACTCTGCTCCTGACTCTGCTCATCAACTGGCATTTGTCCATAGGATTTCTTGAAATCCTTGTCCTCCTCAAATCTCACGTCCCTGCACAGTAGTCTGGGGACATGTAGTCTGCAATGGTTGTCTAGCCTCCTCCTTAAGAGCACTATGCTCCTGACTCTGCTCATCACTGGCATCTGTCCACAGGATTCCTGAAATCCCTGTCCTCCTCAAATCTCACGTCCCTCCTAACCACTGTCCTCCTGAATGCAGAAATGTAGACCCTATGGGCCTTGGAGGTCTCGTTGTAACCAACAAGGATGCCCTTCTCTGCAGTAGGCTTGAGCTTGGTCCTCCTCTCTGCCAGAACATGGCAGTAGACCAGGAAACCAAAAATGCATGTGACCAATCTCTGGTTTCTTCCCCGTGAAGGCCTCCTCAAGGGTCATCCTCCCCAAAACCTTATGCGGACTCCTATTTTGCAGATAGACTGGCATGCCTCAGCCCATAAAAACATGGGCAAGTCCTGATCATGCAGCATAGTTTTTGCTACCCCAACTATCGACCTATTCTTCCTCTCTGAGACTCCATTCTACTGTGGGTTATACGGCACAGTCAACTCCCTCTTAATCCCGGAATCTACACAGAACTCCTTGAAGGCACTTGAGGTATACTCGCCTCCATTGTCTGACTTGAGTACCTTAATCTTTCTACATATCTAGTTCTCCACAAGAGCTTTGAACTCTTCGAATCGACTTAAGACCTCATCCTTGGTCTTCATAAAATAGATCCAGGTCTTCCTGGAATGATCGTCAATAAAGGAGACATAGTAGTTGAACCCTCCAATAGACACTGCTGACATGGGCCCACAGACATCCGAATGGATCAAATCCAAAATCCATTTGGATCTGTTGTCGCTGCTAGGAAAGTTTGTCTTGGTGTACTTGCCCAAAGCACACCCTTTGCACACACTATATTGATCAGAACTGAACTTTGGAAGCCCAGTCACGACCTCCCTCGGCACCTTGAGTGCTCCATGATGAAAATGAGCCATCCTCTTATGCCAAATCTCCCCCAAATCTCGACCACTGCTGCTACTACTAACCAACGCGTAGGTTGGTTCAAACTGCAGCTTGTACAGTTTTTCCTTCCTTACTCCCAACACTTTCCCCGTGCTAGCGTTGGAGCCCTTGGCATGTATGAACACTTTTCCATCCCGAAATGTGACCACATATCCCTTATCTTCTAAGGTTGAAACAAAAATCAGATTTTTAATCAAACCAAGAACAAACAAGACATCGTTAATTGACAAAGGCTTACCAGACTCCCTCCTCACGGTTCCACTGCCAGTTGGCTTGTACTTGGCATTATCTCCAATCACAATGTTGAAGTTCGCATTGTACTCCCTCAAGTTGTTGAAATACTCACGCACCCCTGTCATGTAGCATAAAGCATGTACCATGTACCATGTACCACTGACCATGGAGGTAGATAGGCATGCTAAGAGTGAAAATTCATCCTCAAGTCTGGTTGCAAATGCATCCATATCAATTGTTGCAGCCATCTACTTCTTGGGTTTTCCCTTATTCTTGTTGGGACATTGGATGGAAAAATGCCCAGTTGATGGCAAGCAAAGCATTTGACTTTCTCGGTGTCAAACTTCTTCTTGTTGCCCTGTCTTGAAGAAGTTCCTTTAGCTAAACTCTTCTTGCTCTTCCCCTTGTCCTTTGTTGCCAAGGTAAGGTTGTCTTCATCTTCAGATTTCTTTTTCTGCTCTCCACATTGAGACCTCTCTCGGATCTCTTCTTGTGTAAAGTCATCCCACAGCCGTCCCAAGTGGGCATCTTCTCTCTTCCCACTACACACTTGACAAACACATCCCACATGTTTTCCAAAGCCATTCAAGACTATGCATACCAGCTCTTCTTCAAGAATGATATCCCTTATTGCTACTAGCTCATCTCTGACTTGTGTGAGCCTAGTAAGGTAGGATGTCACACCTTCACCCCTTGCCATTTGGTGGCATGTAACTTGTCCCTGAGAGCCATCTTCCGGTTCTGGTTGTCACTCTGATACAGTTTGGTCAGAGCATCTTGTTGTCATCCTAATACACACCTACAAGCGTGGAGAAGTCTCCAACCCACTTGGTGTGTCCTTGGAGGCACAAACCTAAGTTTAGACCCACTATCACCTCAATCTAGACTCCTTTCGTCTAGGCTCACTCCTAGGGAAGCCAAGGGGGTAGACCCTATTAAACTAAGTGAAGGTTTATTAAAGTTCTAGGAGTTAATTGATTTGTTGATTAGTGTTACCCAACCCAATGACAAACAACCAATGCAATATGCATGTGATAGCATCTCGAGTCCATCCCAAAATATGCATGTGATAGCATCCCGAGTCCATCCACTCCTTGAAAGGAGAAGGACTACACCTAGGCCATTCACCACTAGCAGAGCCCTGTGAGTGAATGAATCATTACCCTTGGCCATATCAACACTAGCATAGCCCCGTGCAAGACCAATCTAGGATAATGTCTGCCTAATGCTTATCTGGGCCACCCACCACTAGCAAAGCCTCGTGGATGAGTGAATCATTCTCCTTTGGTCATATTAGCACTAGCATAGCCCCGTGCATAACCAATCTAGGAAGAATGTTTGCCCGAACCTCGAGAACATCAACATATTTGGGCCATTCACCACTAGCAGAGCCCCGTGAGTGAATGAATCATTCTCCCTTGGTCATATTAGCACTAGAATAGCACCGTGCATGAGCAATCTGGGAGAACATCTACCCGATACTATCAACATACCTGGGCCATTCACCACTAACAGAGCCCCGTGAGTGAATGAATCATTCTCCCTTGGTCATATCAGCACTAGCATAGCCCCGTTCATCAATCTCCATGTGGAACACTCGGTATCCCACAAAACTATTCTTCTTTTCGAAAGGTTCTAACTTTGTCTTCTTCACCTTCAGTATATGGATGTATATTGTCATGTATACAACTCCATGTTCGGATAGGCGACTCCGTGTCTCAATCTAGAGACCATCTAATCTGTTGCCTCCTACAACCGTCACTATAGCTCCCTCTCAAAGCTATCACCTGTGACCTGCCCAGAACAATTGCAATAACCAAAAAATAGCAGACAAGAACAATATTCTTATGATAAGGAAATAGGAACAAGAAAAAAAAATTGGAAATAGGAATAACACTCTCCACTGTTGTTACCAATCATTCCTCCTTGGTAACCTGCCCGGAACAAAACAAGAACAAAAGACAAGAGCAACACTTTTCTAGTGTTGTGACCTCCATAGTAACATGCCTGGGACAAAGACAACAACCAAGAACATCTCCTAAAAGAGATCAATTTCGTCTTGTAAATAATTGCATCATTAGTACTAAACAGTGAGCATTTACACAATAATCATTGTACTAACAATATTCAAAACATTTGATAGCAAAAGTACTTAGTAGTAATAGATCTCTAAAGACCGTTGTCTCATTTACAATATTAATTTAAGATGTAGCCATATAAAAATGTCAAACCTGATATGCAAACCTGGAGTCTTAATTGCTAGGGAGGGTGCGCTATTCCTCTGAATGCACTAGATCCAATGATCCCTTTAGTTCATTGCTTGGACAAGGTCCCTTGTACATCCCTTGCAAACACCCTCATACTCTACTAAATTATATAACTTGGAAACATAAATAAGTGCATACCTCTAAAATTTGTAGCACCATCCAGCTTGTCTTCTAATCTCAAGGTTTGCACAACCAGCAACTGGCTACTGACCACTGCAACTGTAAACTGGCAATTGCAACTGTAATTGTGCAGTGGCAATATTTCAACTAGCTCTGAAACCATGTTGGTGTTTTATATGATTCTCAAATCTTGTAGTTATTGCCTTATGATTAATAACAAGATTCACTTTCATACAACAGTTATCATAGAATAACTATACATTGAAAATCTCAGCTATAACAATGCAGTAGAAATAACAAGATCTAGAAATATTAACCATGCACAGTAGACACAAGAACACAAGAGTTTATCCTAGAAAACCCAAACTTGGGAGAAAACCCAACAACCCTTCTCTAGAAGAATTCCGTCCAAGATATTACCAGTACATCACCAACAATAGCCAAAATACCATACAGAGAAGATCCTCCTCAAGGCTAGCATCACCAAGACCTAGTGCCTCAATAAGATGACCCAAAATAACCAAGCAAGAGCTTCTCCAAATGTGGCGCACCCTCCAAGATAACCAAGACTAAGAAATAGCGAAATTTACCAAAACTATAGCTACAACTGCCTTGTGCGCACTACAGAAGCAGTTGTCTGACTGTCAAAATGAAATGAGTCAGTCTTGTATTTATATTGATTTGGACACCAGTCTGTGGCCGACTTCTTATTTCTGGGTCTTCAATTTTATTATTATTTTTCCTGTGGGGCCAACTTCTCTTCCCAGGTCTTCAACTTCTCCCTGGGGCTTCTGTAATGGTGTAGATGGGTCTTCTTGTACTTTCTTGTGGAGAATGACTGGTCGAAGTTGCAAATCTCCAACAATTGCAAGGTAAGTATTCTATCATAAAAACCCCTTGTATTTTTCAAAATTGTTTTCTATAGTTATATCATTTGTTTTGGGAATATATCTGCAATTTTCAGCCACAACAAAGTAATTTCAGTGAGTATAACAACTAGGGCAGTAAAGCAAAACAATAGTGTCTTTTAATTTCAGTGAGTATAACAACTAGAGTATATGTTCAGAAAACAAATCTATACTGTAAGAACAGAGAAAACTGAAACATAAGTACCCAGATCTAAGCTAGTTTAAATATAGCCAATAGTTAGAGAGTAGATCTAGAAAGACTCTAGTTCAGATATATAATGCTGGAATAAAAAACTAATACTGATCTACAGATCTAAACTCAATCTACAGATCTGACCAAGAACAGTAAGTCATACTACAGAAACAAAAGAGTAAACTCAATATACAGTTCAGATCTAATAACTGTCAATGCTGCAAAATAAATCTAGATAGATCAAACAGTACAGAAGTCAAAACAAAAAATCCTGATCTGAAGATGATAAATAGATAGCTTACCTTCTCCTGAAGCCTTACCTCTGAAGAAATCACAACCAACACAAAAGATGCAGAACCATTTGTAATTATGCTCAGACAAAGTCCAGCTCATAGATCCACCATATAGGTTGGATCTCTTGCCAAGAGATAAATGAACTTTCTTGCCACCAAAGGGATAGGGCCACAAAGACTTCACACAGTCAAACCCTCACACAAATCAATCACCCAAACCCTTACACAGAATTTATGTGGATAAAAACCCTTACAAAAGGAGTAGCTTAAGGGAGGTCGTGGCTCAAAGGACAAGTCTGGACAGATTCAAGTCACTCCACAGCAGAAAGGAGAAAGGCCGAGCCACCTACAGTCACCCCACAGCAGCAAGGAGAAGGGCCAAGCCACCTACAGTCACCCTACAGCAGCAGATAGGAGGGTCGCATCAACAGCCACCCCAGACAGCAAAAGGAGAGCGGCACAGTTATCCCACACAGGAAATAGGAGGAGGGTCGAGCTTGCACACCAAGCTCAGCAACAGTGCTCCAACAGAAAGAGGGTCGCAGCAACAGGGGTGGCCCCAAGGGAGCTGTACCAAATCACAAGAGGGAGCCGTAGCAACAACACCTACAG
>JZKD02S1674109.1:75111-91347 GCA_000966675.3 Picea glauca | reverse complement strand
CTTCATATTAAATGTGTTTAGTATTTCAAAGATTTCTAACAAGTAGGAGGTGTTTCTTACTGTTACATTGGAAACAATAAGGAAAATGAGATAAATTGCCTCTTTCTCTTTTTGTTAAAAAATATAGACCATGTTTTATGCTATCTACATACCTCTGCAACATAATACCAAACTCAAACAAATATCGAGAATAGAAAAGCGATTCCCTTGCAACCATATAACCTGATGTGGGTGTTGTGTCCTTTTCATCACTCGAATGAGCAAAAGAAGGGCACTTGCAAGTCTAGTTGGGCCTGATAGACATGGCAGAGGTTAGCGTATGATTCAGATGATTCAATCACATGAAATAAACAAACAACTAAGCTAAAAACAACTAAAGAAATAAAACTAAAATGCATGAGGAAATTAGAACCAAAATCAATCAAACAAATGACCAATAATCATGCCCACCAATGGAGAAGTATATTGTGTCCTTTTCGTCACTCGAATGAGAAAAAGAAGGGCACTTGCAAGTCTAGTTGGGCCTGATAGACATGACAGAGGTTAGCGTATGATTCAAATGATTCAATCGCATGAAATAAACAAATAACTAAGCTAAAAACAACTAAATAAATAAAACTAAAATGCATGAGGAAATTAGAACCAAAATCAATCAAACAAATGACCAATAATCATGCCCACCAATGGAGAAGTATATTAGTGGGAAAAAACCACAGAGAAAGGGGGACTTATGGATCCCCTCATCCTCATTGGGAGGGCTCTTGAGTCCCCCTATGTGAGAGCTCTTCTTACAAATGATAAACTAGAAAGAAAATGGTGAAGAAATCCAAGCTTATTCTCTCAAGAGGTGAGGTGAATAGCTTAATGAGATGATGCTAGTATGATGTAAGAAGAAAAGAGGTTTCTCGTAGGAGAATAGAGGTAGCATAACAATACAATGAGATTCTTGAATTATTAGTGCACCCATGGCCTCTTTTTATACCAAGTCTTTGAGGCAATATCCAACCGGTCTTTAATGTGAACAAGGGGCTCTTTAGGGCACCCTTAGGTCTTTGACCAACCCCCCATTCAGATTCAACTCGGATTTGAGGGTCAAATCAAGTTGGGAGTTGGTCTAGAAGTGGGTGAGTGGCCTACAAGAACCATAAATGTGTCGTTCAGAAGAGTGCGCGGCTTTTCTCGTACACAGTCGTGCATCAGGCACATGTGCGCTCTTCTGGCTTCTTTCGCCTCCGCACGTGCACACACTTCCTTTAGTGTTTCAATACATGTCAATTTTTTGACTAGTTGTATAGTTTGTGCCTTTTGGAAATGCATTTTTGGGGCTGCAGGTGAACTAATAGGTGTTTGGAGATTTTGTATTCCTGTAACCATTTGCGGACGAAATTTTAGTGATAACAGATGCCCCCTGATGTGTGAGGTTAGGAGCATACATATAGCCGAAATACATCAATGTTTCTTGTATTGAGAGTACCATTGTAATGAAGAGTGTTGATGGGAACTGCAAGAGCGATCCGTCATAGGGAGAGGGTAAACTGTGGGACCAAACCTTGCTCTAGGGAGGCAAATAAAGTCTGTATACAAACGAGGTGGGCATGCCCCATGCTCGTGTCATGTAACTCAAAAATGTATGACAATAACTGAATTTGTATGTTGACATAGATAACTGTAGCACCCTCTGGGGTGGCTTGATAACGACAGATGACAATTCAGATGGTGAACATACTTTGAATAGAAGCAAGGATGACTGTAATAAGTGTCCATGACTCGTAGGCATTGAAGGCCTAACAAATTCAGAGGTCTTCAACTAGTATAAAACAACTGCAATAGTCACATAGTAAGACCCACTGTAACATGAAAATGTGTCGAAGTCGAATGTTATGGGGGTCAATGATAGCAGAGAGCAATGATGGCTCTCTCTGTGTCGTCTGTGACTCCTCATTGGAAAGGTAATGAGAGTCAAGACATTGTCACCCTTCTGGAAACTTTGCTGATGTTGACAGAGAGGGAGACACGACTCCAAGAAGCAAAAGGGCTTCATGAAATCCACTGGATAAGATCAGGAACTGATAAGGAACATGGACGAAGTCAAGATGCGGTGAGACTCAAGACTGCAACCGTGAAACTAGATCTAGCGTCAGGGGGACGACTAGAGATGGGTTAAATTTTGCCAGAGGCGTGACAAAGTGGACAAACTCAGAGATCAGGGGTACATGGATTGTGGGATACTGGGGTTTTATGGATGATGTCAACAGAATTAGAAGATAGTGGATGCCCCAACCAAGGGCGACATGCGTTGCATTGTTATGAAAAAAGAAGGTCGCCAAGGGCGACAAAAAAATCTATGTAAATGTTGGAAACAAAGGCTTTTTACAACGACCAAATGAATGAATAATAATTTGGGCTGAGTATATAGATACAGAAATGGGTGCCCCAGTGCAAGAGGGCTTGGCCTGTGAGGGCGTAAGTTGCGTGGAGAACTGGTGGAGGGTGGGGGCCCCATGGATGGGTTTCTATATGAGGTAAATGAATGGAGGGAAATTTGCAGATGGGCAAACTGATTGTGGATGAAATGGAGGGCTAATTATACTACGGGGGTGCAATCAAAATAAAACCGTGATGAGATAACCTGGGAGTCCATTGGGAAAGCTAGCAAAATTAGGAGAAGGAGTATGTGGTTGATTCTCGGAAATGCGTAAGACTATCAAGACTCCCATCCTTAAGGGGTAAAAGCGGCATGGGTGTCAAAGTGCTAAGGGGGACTATGAATGGGACAACTCATGTGGGGGAGAATGCTATCGGGTGACAGTACCAAATTGTAGCAGAGGTGATAGTACTGCAGAGCCGAATGTGAAGATCCTATAGGAAAATGTCGGAGGGTGTCACTGGGAGATGCATAGGGAATGATTACATGCAAGTGTCAATCATATACCTGAAGGGGTTGTGCTGGTTTGTGATGACCAAGTAATTTCACACATTAAAACCGAATACCCGACGTGAACAATATCTGAAGATAAAGAACATATAACAACTATTTGATAATTTTGAACATGAGCATGCTTACCTGGGCGTGATGTGAGAAAAATTCTCCCCGGGGGCCGAGTGCTTATGGTGGCCTGGGGAATGTGACTGTGTAGACGGCGAGATCCTAATCCCATGGCTGAAGACAGATTGAAAAATAGAGACTCTGAGCTTTTGTAACTAAGCCTTGAAGTTTGGCAAAAGGGACTATATATAGCTGTGGGGCCCACAATGCCACCTCATTTGTACCTGCTGCCATAGTGAGTTGACGAGAGGTTTTTAGAGGAGATTTGGAGATTACAGGAGTTTGAGCCAATTGATCCAGGATTTGTGAGAGCCAGGTTAATGGTCTCATCCTCCTGCATAGTAGATAGGTTCTATTTTTGGGGCAGGGTCAGGTAATAGCTCGAAGGCGGTGCACAACGTGGGAATTTCACACTTGATGGGGAGGGTGGCTTCAATCCCATGGACGATATGAAACGGTGTAAAACTGGTGGTAGTTTTGACTATCGTGCGATAAGCCCATAGTGCTGAAAACAACATATGACGCCAGTTGGTCTTATGTTTGTTGACAGTGCATTGCAACATGGCTTTGAGGACTTTGTTAACAACCTCAACTTGTCCGTTGGACTGAGGGTAGTATGGAGACGCAAACTAATGGGAGAAGCCTAAACTTGAGGAGAGTTCGATGAAGATCTCATTCTTAAAGTGTTTACCGTGATCAAAGACTAACTGGAGAGGGACTTCGAAGTGGGTAATGATGTGGTTGAAGAAAAAACACACTGTTGTGTCAACGGTGTTGTTAAAGGTGGGCATGGCTTCGGCCCATTTGGTAAAGGAATCTACTGCTATGACGATGTACTTGCGTCCATTTCTAGATGGAGGATTGCAGGTCATAAAGTCTATTCCCCATTTGTAGAAGAGCGGGTGGTGCCCGTGTTTTGTTTGCATAAAGCTGTCATTTGTCGCATCGCTTAACAACGTGGATGAAGTCATGAAACAATGTGTGCCAGAACTATCCAACTCGAATGATTTTTTGGGTGGTGGACATACCTGAGAAGTGGCCACCGCAAGCGCCACTAAGCAATCATTCAAGACTTTGTCAGCTTCGTCGATGGTCAAACATCAACGGAGTATGGTGTCTATTATCATTCAATTTTTACCTTTAGATTTTCAAGTATAAAAATATATTTTATATATATTTTTAATAATCTTATAAAAAATGTGGTGTCTGCAGAAGTGATCTAATTCTAAGCTTTCCTAGATATCAAATATCAATTATGTGACAAACCCCAAATTTATATAACAGACATAAAGCTAGGCCACAAGTCAAGCCTCAAGCTCAAATCATGAGTTAAATCACGGACCCAACTCTTATGCTAAGTCGACATGTCAAGCCACGAGCACAAGTCAACGTATAAGCCTGACATATAGGCTACTCGGTGCGTAGTGAAGTTACAGGTGCTTGATTTGCAAGAAAAATATACACGCGCAGGTACCCTATGAACAAGGATTGACATCAATGCCAAATCAGCTGGCTGTTGATATGCATACCTGCTATAAGCCACACAACTACAATGTAATTCAAGTCAGCTATATGGAGGAGAGCCACAAGAGATTTCTTATCTCTCTCAGATGTCAAGCTTTGCAAGAAAGTACGTTGGATGTTTTAAAGCATTTCATAGATGTCATGCTTCAAAACTAAGGATTGCCACAATTCATACTCCAAGATTGTCGAGTTATTTAGTTCATCTAACCTCAAGAAAGGGTGTCCCTTAGGTATATTAGCAATTACTGAGCCATCTGAAATCCACTTCTTTCAGGATGGAGTTTTCTTATCCAGGCTTGATGTCATTACAAACAATAGGATTGACTCTAGCAAAGAAAAAGGTCGGGCATCTGCACCTGCCATTTTTCTTTCTAAAATATGGGCACGCAACTAGGAAAGACACAGAAAACAAAATCATTTTTAGAATCTTTGAAAGCAAAAGGAAGATGGATTCATCAAGGCCATAAGGTAGGAAGGTTTTCTTTCTTCCTGTGCATTTACGACGGAGGAACGATAAGCACAAAGGACTATCTCTCGCTCCCAGGTGTGAAGGTAGGCAGCTTGCAAAAGACTGCGGTTTCAGCAGCTTGCGTGGGTTTTCCAAGAAGTTGTAAGCCGCCGGATCCCAGAACTTTCGGCAGCTAATTCTCACCTGTCTCATACCTGTAAGCCACCGAAAGTGCAGAGAGGGACAGAATGGTGATATATTCACCCAAGTCAGATATTTTTGTTGCCAAATCATAAGTGAAAGATACCAAATGTTAGTGAAAGTTCTAGAGAGTTTTGTTGTCACTTAGTAAAGTCTATGCAACTGTCGACGAACCTAGATGTTAGATAAAGTTTGATTCCTTTTATATAGGATCTGTTCTTATTACTTAGTAATTAGTTTGATATGATTATTTTTAGTATTTCGATCCTCTTTGATGGGATCTAACTTTTAATGTAAAGGCTATTTAAACCAATTAAATCATAACGCCAAAGTGGAGGAGGAAACGGTCTGAGGACTATGGTTTGATCTTGGAGACTTGTAACCATATTTCATGTATTGAAGACATTGATGAATACATCTTCACACAAAAGCTTCTTTCCTGTACTCTGTTCAGTTTTCCATCTTCTATTTTCTCCATGTTTATGAGTAAGCTTGTATGCAATGTTTTATGTATATTTGATGACAAATGACTGTCATCTCATCTCTTTATCGATATACTAAACTTGTATGCATTGGATTTCCTAATGATAGATGATTGTCACCTCATCTCTTCATTGATATACTTAGCTCATGAAATTTCCTATTTATTATAATCAGTCATTCACATTGGCAGCTGTATATGTGTTTCTACTGATATGATTAACTTTCTTTACATGTACAAATCTTATTTAAATTTTCTGAACAATATAGCTGAAGGCCTTTTGTCTTTGAGTGGATCCATATGTATCTTGAGTGAAAGTGAGCTTATTAAGTCATCCGACTTGATCCCATTTCCCATACTTTATTGAAAATTTAAGTTACCAGGCTCATTCCCTTCACAGTCAGGGAAAGACTCCTGGAGTGATAACAAATTGGCGTCGTTGCCGGGGAACGGAAGTGAAGCTAGTTTCTCTGGGAAGAAAGACAGTTTCCCTGAGAAGAAAGACATAGATCTAACTTTTGATGGTAGGCAAAAGGAGGACACATAATTGATTGTATCATTTGCCTGACGACTCCACGATTAAAGACTCCACTGGGGAGGATCCTATTGACAGAGATGAAAAAGCTAAATTTCAAATCCAGGTATCAGTTCATTAGTCTGCTTCATGCACTATTATATTTCTTTATCATCTCTTTCATGTTGTTCCCTTCGCATTTAAAGAGAACCATTTTCTGTTTTGTATATTCAGAAAATCATCATTCTTCCTGTATATATCCAACCTTAAAAGAAGAAAGCTTGCAGCCTGCTTGTATTGCAGAACTAGATTCAATAGCTTCACCTCAGCCTGCTCATAATGATAAGTTTTGCATTCCATTTCCTATTGAATATGATAATCCTTATGACTTTGCGGAGGTTGAAATTAATTCCAAACCCTCTCATATCTCAACATCTTTTGGCATTACTACTAAACCTTGTCATCAACCTGTTAAATTTCATGATCAACCCACTACCTTTCAAATTAAAATCAGGATGAAGATGTTCAAGCCTTTGAGGTTGCCCTATCTTGAGGATTTTATTGATCAGTTCGAGATCGTTCATGAAGATATGATCATGAGATTTTTCTCTAAGTCTTTGATCAGAGATGCTGCCATATGGTTTAAGGGTATAAGAGCTGACTCATTTGGTTCTTGGATCGAGTTCTCTAAAGATTTTTCGAAGCATTGGGGTAAGAGTAAATATTTAGATTCATATCTTGTTAATTTTTATGCTTTGAAGAGAGAGCAAGGTGAAACTTTGCCTGTCTTCAATAGAAGATTTTACAACATCTATCATGACATGCCTTTGGAAATCTGGCCCACATAAACTACCGCCATGATATATTATGTTATGAGTCTACATTCAAAGCTTGCCCTTCTCTTGTTAGAAAGGAAGTCCTCATCATTAAGAAACTTGTTTAAAAATTCTCTAGAGGTGGAGGAAAACATCCGTGCTTCTAGGAGCATCCGAGAGTGGGTTGATTTTGAAAATCTACATATACAACAGCAAGCAAAATGTCAGTATGATTCAGATTTTGAGCAGGAAAGTTATGAGTGTGAAGCAGAATTGGAACAACAACGAGCATGCGAGTTTATTTTAGATTCAGATATGGATTCTTCAATATTTGTAGAGTACTCGAGAGACAGGTACGAGCCTGAAGTTTATGATCAGTTTGCAAACCAAATTGAGCCTATGGTAACCAATGATTACATAGGCAATTATATGTTATTAAATGATCCTAATCCATATGATGAAAACCCTATTTTGTTATGCTCTTGTGATCATTGTTCTGAAGAAGGAGATTTTAAGGTTTGTGAGGATTTGTCCACTTTTGAAATTTCATTTAGTTCTACTTTTCAACAAAAGGATAATCAACAATGTATACATGTTGTGATCGATCAAAGTTGTGAATCTGATGTTCAAAAGTTAAAATAAGATCCTTTTAGTTTTGATATAACTTGCAAAGATTTTATTGTTGGAGAGAGTGACCACAATTTTTTTTATGGTACATATTTTCAGACTCATTTTTCTTTTGTTCATTACCAAGACACTGATGTAGAAGATCCAAAACATACCTCTTCTTTTTTCTCAGAAATTCCCAGCTGTAATAGACTATTAGATTAGAGTGATGGATTTAAGTCACAAGAACATGACAGAGGAGAAGACATATATGAGCTGTTGAAGGTTTTGAGACAATATGATTATGATCTTGGTTCCAAAGATCCATTTCCAGCCTTACTAGAGTCTTATCTTTCAGGCTCTTTTCAGTTTTCAGATTTTATCATATCACTTGCATTTGATAGAAAATATGATCTCCTGAAAGAATTTTTATGGTCACTGTTATTCTTTCATTATTATTTTCAAATCAGTGACAGAAAAGGGATTTTTTCAAACAAAAAGTTAATTGAATGGTTGTTATGGAAGTTTGCCTTTACTTGACCAAGTTGAAAATTTGGTTAGAGTAGAGTAGGGTAAGAAATAAGCTCGCTGCCCAAGCATTTCTTTTCTTCCAGTTTGCAGCAGAAATGGCAGTCAGTTTGTATCAATAAAGGCAGATCTTGAGAATGGCAGTTTTTGAAAGTTTACAGAGGAAAGTTGCACAGTGACTCCATAACCCAATGGACAAGGCAACTGGAACTACTAGGTTCTTGGAGCCTCGCAGGGAGGTCTCCATCCCAGTTAGAGCCAGATGTTATCACTCAATTTTTACCTTTAGATTTTCAAGTATAAAATATATTATATATATATATTTTTAAGAATCTTATAAAAAATGTGGTGTGTGCAGAAGTGATCTAATTCTAAGCTTTCCTAGATATCAATTATCAATTATGTGACAAAACCCAAATTTATATAACAGACATAAAGCTAGGCCACAAGTCAAGCCTCAAGCTCAAATCACGAGTTAAATCACGGGTCCAACTCTTATACTAAGTCGACATGTCAAGCCATGAGCACAAGTCAACATATAAGCCTGACATGTAAGCTGCTCGGTGCTCAGTGAAGTTACAAGTGCTTGATTTGCAGGAAAATGATACACGCACAGGTACCCTATGAGAAAGGATTGATATCAATGCCAAACCATTTGGTTATTGATATGCACACCTGTTGTAAGCCACACAACTACAATGTAATTCAAGTCAGCTATATGGAGGTGAGCCACAAGAGATTTCTTATCTCTCTCAGATGTCAAGCTTTGCAAGAAAGTACATTGGATGTTTTAAAGCATCTGATAGATGCCATGCTTCAAAACTAAGGATCGCCACAGTTCATACTCCAATATTGTCGAGTTATTTAGTTCATCTAACCTGCAACAAGGATGTCCCTTCGATGATTGGTATATCAACAATTACTAAGCCGTTTGGAATCCACTTCTTTCAGGATGGAGTTTTCTTATCCAGGCTTGATGTCATTACAAACAACGGGATCAACTCTAGCAAAGAAAAATGTCGGGCTTCTGCACCTGCCACTGTTCTTTCTAAAATATGGGCACACAACTAGGAAAGACACAGAAAACAAAAGCATTTTTAGAATCTTTGAAAGCAAAAGGAAGATGGATTCATCAAGGTCGTAAGGTAGGAAGGTTTTCTTTCTTCTTGTGCATTTAGGAGGGAGGCATGATAAGCACAAAGGATTGTCTCTCACTCCAAGGTGTGAAGGTAGGCAACTTGCAAAATACTGCGCTTTTGGCAGGTTGCACGAGTTTTCCAAGAAGCTGTAAGTCGGCGAATCCCAGAACTTTCGGCGGCTAATTCTTACCTGTCTCATACCTGTAAGCCGCCAAAAGTGCAGAGAGGGACAAAATGGTGATATATTCACCCCGATCAGATATTTTTGTTTCCAGATCATCATTAAAATATTCCAGGTGTCAGTGAAAGTTTTAGAGAGCCTTGTTGTCACTCAGTAAAGTCTATGCAACTATTGAAGACCCTAGATGTTAGATAAAGTTTGATTCCTTTTATATAGGATTTGTTCTTATTACTTAGTAATTAGTTTGATATGATGCTATTTTCAGTTATTCGATCCTCTTTGATGGGATCTAACTTTTAATGTAAAGGCTATTTAAACCAATTAAATCATAACGCCAAAGTGGTGGAGGAAACAATCCGAGGAATGTGGTTCAATCTTGAAGACTTGTAACCATATTTCATGTATTGAAGACATTGATGAATACATCTTGACACAAAATATTCTTTCTTGTACTCTATTCAATTTTCCATCTTCTATTTTCTCCATGTTTATGAGTAAGCTTGTATGCAGTGTTTTATGTATATTTGATGACAAATGACTGCCATCTCATCTCTTTATTGATACACTAAACTTGTATGCATTGGTTTTTCTAATGACATATGACTGTCACCTCATCTCTTCATTGATAGACTTAGCTCATGACATTTCCTTTTTATTATAATCATTCATTCACATTGGTAGCTGTATATGTGTTTCTACTGATATGATTAACTTTCTTTACATGTACACATCTTAATTAAATTTTCTGAACAATATAGCTGAAGGCCTTTTGTCTTTGAGTGGATCCATATGTATCTTGAGTGAAAGTGAGCTTATTAAGTAATTTGACTTGATCCCATTTTCCATACTTTATTGAACATTTAAGTTACCAAGCTCATTCCCTTCACAGTCAGGGAAAGACTCCTGGAGTGATAACAAATTGGCACCATTACCGGGGAATGGAAGTGAAGCTAGTTTCCTGGGGAAGAACGACATAGATCTGACTTTTGATGGCAGACAAAAGGAGGACACAAAATTGACTGTATCATCTTCCTGGAGACTCCAAGATTAAAGACTCCACTTGGGAGGATCCCGTTGACAGAGATGAAAAGGCTAAATTTCAAATCCAGGTATCAGTTCATTAGCCTGCTTCATGAACTGTTATATTTATTTATCAGCTCTTTCATGTTGTTCCCTTCACATGTAAAGAGAACCATTTTCTATTTTGTATATTCAGAAAATCAACATTCTTTCTGTATATATCCAACCTTAAAAGAAGAAAGCTTGTAGCCTGCTTGTATTGAAGAACTAGATTTAGTAGCTTCACCTCAGCCCATTCATAAAGATAAGTTTTTCATTCCATTTCCTCTTGAATCTGATAATCCTTCTGACTTTGCGGAGGTTGAAATTAATTCCAAACCCTCTCACATCTCAGCATCTTTTGGCATTACTACTAAACCTTGTCATCAACCTGTTAAATTTCATGATCAGCCCACTACCTTTCAAAAATAAAATTAGGATGAAGATGTTCAAGCCCTTGAGGCTACCCTATCTCCTTCATCCTTACCCTCTTGACTGCTTCAAATATCTTCCCCAGTTTTCTGGAGAGAACCAAATTTCAGCTGAGAGGCACTTGCAATCCTTTGAGGATTTTATTGATCGGTTAGAGATTGTTCATGAAGACGTGATCATGAGATTTTTCTCTAAGTCTTTGATTAGAGATGCTGCCATATGGTTTAAGGGCCTAAGAGCTGACTCATTTGGTTGTTGGATCAAGTTTTCTAAAGATTTTTCGAAGCATTGGGGTAGGAGTAAATCTTTAGATTCATATCTTGCTAATTTTTATGCTTTGAAGAGAGAGCAAGGTGAACCTTTGCCTGTCTTCAATAGAATATTTTACAACATCTATCATGACATGCCTTTGGAAATCCGGCCCACAGAAACTGCTGCCATGATATATTATGTTATGAGTTTACATTCAAAGCTTGCCCTTCTCTTATGATAAAGGAAGTCCTCATAATTAAGGAAGTCCTCATAATTAAGCAACTTGTTTGAAAATGCTCTAGAGGTGGAGGAAAACATCTGTGCTTCCAGGAGCATCTGAGAGTGAGTTGATTTTCAAAATATACATATACAACAACAAGCAGAATGTCATTATGTTTCAGATTTTGAGCAGGAAATTTATGAGTGTGAAGAAGAATTGGAACAACAACGAGCATGTGAGTTTATTTTATATTAAGATCTGGATTCTTCAATATTTGCAAAGTACTCCAGAGATAGGTATGAGCCTGAAGTTTATGATCAGTTTGCAAACCAAATTGAGCTTATGGTAACCAATTATTGCATAGGCAATTATATGTTCTTCACTGATCCTAATCCATATGATGAAAGCCCTGTTTTGAAATCCTCTTGTGATCATTGTTCTGAAGAAGGAGATTTTAAGGTTTGTGAGGATTTGTCCACTTTTGAAATTTCATTTAGTTCTACTTTTCAACAAAAGGATAATCAACAATGTATACATGTTGTGATCGATCAAAGTTGTGAATCTGATGTTCAAAAGTTAAAAGAAGATCGTTTTAGTTTTGATATATCTTGCAAAGATTTCATTGTTGGAGAGAGTGACCACAAATTTTTTTATGGCACATGTTTTCAGACTCATTTTTCTTTTGGTCATTACCAAGACACTGATGTAGAAGATCCAGAACATACCTCTTATTTTTTCTCAGAAATTCCCAACTACAATAGGCTATTACATCAGAGTGATGGATTTAAGTCACAGGAACATGACAGTGGAGAAGACATATATGAGTAGTCGAAGGTTTTGAGACAGTATGATTATGATCTTGGTTCCAAAGAACCATTTGCAACCTTACTAGAGTCTTATCTTTCAGGCTCTTTTCAGTTTTTAGATTTTATCATATCACTTGCATCTGATAGAAAATATGATCTCTTGAAAGAATTTTTATGGTCACTGTTATTCTTTCATTATTATTTTCAAATCAGTAACAGAAAAGAGATTTTTTTAGACAAAAAGTTACTTGAATGGCTGTTATGGAAGTCTGCCTTTACTTGACCAAGTTGAAAATTTGGTTAGAGCAGAGTAGGGTAGGAAATAAGCTCGCTGCCCAAGCATTTATTTTCTTCCTGTTTGCAGCATAAATGGCAGTCAATTTGTATCAATAAAGGCAGATCTTGAGAATGACAGTTTTTGAAAGTTTACAGAGGAAAGTTGCACAATGACTCCATAACCCAATGGACAAGGCAACTGGAACTACTAGGTTCTTGGAGCCTCGTAGGGAGGTCTCCATCCTAGTTAGAGCCAGATGTTATCACTCAATTTTTACCTTTAGATTTTCAAGTATAAAAATATATTTTATATATATTTTTAAGAATCTTATCAAAAATGTGGTGTGTGCAAAAGTGATCTAATTCTAAGCTTTTCTAGATATCAAATATCAATTATGTGACAAACCCCAAATTTATATAACATACATAAAGCTAAGCCACAAGTCAAGCCTCAAGCTCAAATCACGAGTTAAATCACGGGCCCAACTCTTATACTAAGTCGACATGTCAAGCCACAAGCACAAGTCAACATATAAGCCTGACATATAAGCTGCTCGGTGCTCAGTGAAGTTACAAGTGCTTGATTTGCAAGCAAAAGATACATGCACAGGTACCCTATGAAAAAGGATTGATATCAATGCCAAATCGTCTAGCTGTTGATATGCATACCTTCTGTAAGCCACACAACTACAATGTAATTCAAGTCAACTATATGGAGGAGAGCCACAAGAGATTTCTTATCTCTCTCAGATGTCAATCTTTGTAAGAAAGTACGCTGGATGTTTTAAAGCATCTGATAGATGCCATGCTTCAAAACTAAGGATCGCCACAGTTCATACTCCAATATTTTCGAGTTATTTAGTTCATCTAACTTGCAGCAAGGGTGTCCCTTCGATGATTGGTATATCAACAATTACTAAGCCGTTTAGAATCCACTTCTTTCAGGATGGAGTTTTCTTATCCAGGCTTGATGTCATTACAAACAACAGGATCAACTCTAGCAAAGAAAAAGGTCGGGCATTTGCACTTGCCACTGTTCTTTCTAAAATATGGGCACGCAACTAGGAAATACACAGAAAACAAAATCATTTTTAGAATCTTTGAAAGCAAAAGGAAGATGGATTCATCAAGGCCGTAAGGCAGGAAGGTTTTCTTTCTTCCTGTGCATTTAGGAGGGAGGAAAGATAAGCACAAAGGACTATCTCTCGCTCTGAGGTGTGAAGGTAGGCAGCTTGCAAAAGACGGCGGTTTCGGCAGCTTGCGCGGGTTTTCCAAGAAGCTGTAAGCCGTCGAATACCAGAACTTTCGGCGACTAATTCTCACCTGTCTCATACCTATAAGCTGCCGAAAGTGCAGAGAGGGATAGAACGATGATATATTCGCCCAGATCAGATATTTTTGTTGCCAGATCATTAGTAAAATATTCCATATGTCAGTAAAATTTCTAGAGAGCCTTGTTGTCACTTAGTAAAGTCTATGCAACTGTCGAAGACCCTAGATGTTAGATAAAGTTTGATTCCTTTTATATAGGATCTATTTTTATTACTTATTAATTATTTTGATATGATGCTATTTTTAGTTATTCGATCCTCTTTGATAGGATCTAACTTTTAATGTAAAGGCTATTTAAACCAATTAAATCATAACACCAAAGTGGAGGAGGAAACAGTCTGAGGACTGTGGTTCAATCTTGGAGACTTGTAACCATATTTCATGTATTGAAGACATTGATGGATACATCTTGACACAAAAGCTTCTTTCCTGTACTCTGTTCAATTTTCCATCTTCTATTTTCTCCATGTTTATGAGTAAGCTTGTATGCAGTGTTTTATGTATATTGGATGATAGATGATTGTCATCTCATCTCTTTATCGATATACTAAACTTGTATGCATTGTTTTTTTGAATGACATATGACTGTGACCTCATCTCTTCGTTGATAGACTTAGCTCATGACATTTCCTATTTATTATAATCAGTCATTCACATTGGTAGCTGTATATGTGTTTCTACTGATATGATTAACTTTCTTTACATGTACACATCTTAATTAAATTTTCTGAACAATATAGCTGAAGGCCTTTTGTCTTTGAGTGGATCCATATGTATCTTGAGTGAAAGTGAGCTTATTAAGTCATCCGACTTGATCCCATTTCCCATACTTTATTGAACATTTAAGTTACCAGGCTCATTCCCTTCACAGACAAGAAAAGACTCTTGGGGTGATAACAAATTGGCCTCGTTGCCGGGGAACGAAAGTGAAGATAGTTTCCTTGGGAAGAACGACATAGATCTGAATTTTGATGGCAGACAAAAGGAGGACATATAATTGACTATATCATCTTCCTGGAGACTCCATGATTAAAGACTCCACTGGGGAGGATCCCGTTGACAGATATGAAAAGGCTAAATTTCAAATCCAGGTATCAGTTCATTAGTCTGCTTCATGAACTGTTATATTTCTTTATCGGCTCTTTCATGTTGTTCCCTTCGCATGTAAAGAGAACCATTTTTTGTTTTGTATATTCAGAAAATCATCATTCTTCCTGTATATATCCAACTTTAAAAGAAGAAAGCTTGCAGCCTGCTTGTATTGCATAACTAGATTCAATAGCTTCACCTCTGCCCGTTCATAAAGATAAGTTTTGCATTCCATTTCCTCTTGAATATGATAATCCTTCTGACTTTGCGGAGGTTGAAATTAATTCCTAACCCTCTCAGATCTCAACATCTTTTGGCATTAATACTAAACCTTGTCATCAACCTGTTAAATTTCATGATCAACCCACTACCTTTCAAATTAAAATCAGGATGAAGATGTTCAAGCCCTTGAGGCTGCCCTATCTCCTTCATCCTTACCCTATTGACTGCTTCAAATATCTTCCCCAGTTTTCTGGAGAGAACAAAATTTCAGTTGAGAGGCACTTGCAATCCTTTGAGGATTTTATTGATCGGTTCGAGATTGTTCATGAAGACGTGATCATGAGATTTTTCTCTAAGTCTCTAATCATAGATGCTGCCATATGGTTTAAGGGTCTAAGAGTTGACTCATTTGGTTCTTAGATCGAGTTCTCTAAAGATTTTTCAAAGCATTGGGGTAAGAGTAAATCTTTAGATTCATATCTTGCTAATTTTTATGCTTTGAAGAGAGAGCAAGGTGAAGCTTTGCTTGTCTTCAATAGAAGATTTTACAACATCTATCATGACATGCCTTTGGAAATCCGGCCCACAGAAATTGTGGCCATGATATCTTATTTTATGAGTCTACATTGAAAGCTTTCCCTTCTCTTGTTAGAAAGGAAGTCCTCATCATTAAGCAGCTTGTTTGAAAATGCTCTAGAGGTGGAGGAAAACATCCGTGCTTCCAGGAGCATCCGAGAGTGGCTTGATTTTGAAAATCTACATATACAACAACAAGAAGAATGTCAGTATGATTCAGATTTTGAGCAGGAAAGTTATGAGTGTGAAGCAGAATTGGAACAACAACGAGCATGCGAGTTTATTTTAGATTCAGATCTGGATTCTTCAATATTTGCTGAGTACTCCAGAGACAGGTATGAGCCTGAAGTTTATGATTAGTTTGCAAACCAAATTGAGCCTATGGTAACCAATGATTGCATAGGCAATTATATGTTCTTAATTGATCCTAATCCATATGATGAAAACCCTGTTTTGTTATCCTCTTGTGATCATTGTTTTGAAGAAGGA
>JZKD02S1674107.1:647292-672348 GCA_000966675.3 Picea glauca | reverse complement strand
GTTTCCATGGCTAGAATCATAACAATAATTCCTTACAAAATAAATTACAATTGGGACTATTTTCTAGCTTGATAGCTAATTAATTTTTAAAATTTTTTTTATTAAAAGAAATTTTCTAAAGTGGGTCCCAGTTCATGGCATGGATATCTAAGTTCACATTTACAAATCAAAAAACAAAACCCTAACTGGAAAGCAGTTTCAAGAAGATGAAGAGAAGATTATAAAAGAGGAAGAGAAGCATATTCAAAGGGTTGGAAGTAAGGAGTTTTTGTAGCAGTGGAGAGTTCGCAAGAAGCAAGTTTTACCTTTCCAAGATTTTGTGAATTAGCCTACTTAACTTTCTTCCTCAATTTTATTTATTCTTGATTCTTTCCATCGGGTTTTCCAAGTTTCCTTGGAAATCGGAAGATCTGAGTCTAATCATCTCTTTCTCTATATTCTTCCAGTCTTTTCTCATGATATTTCAGGTCAAGAGGAACAAAATCCCTACTTGTAAAAAGGAAAATGCAGTTTAATTCAATTTATCTAATTGTCATTGAGATCTTATTGAGGTTATTTCAGCCTCTTGTTTCAGACATTGTTAAACTTGTTACATTTGGGATATTATTATTAATTTCTCCCTCAAAGAACTATTCAAGTGTCATGTTTTTTTACGAATATGTGTGGTGATGTATCAATGGATTCTTGAGGAGATGATGCTTTACAAACTCATTTTTATATCAACATGGAAGTCTTGTAGATTTATTTGGTGACTCGTCCATTTTACTTTTCTTTCATCTTGTAAAGTTATAGCTAATTTTGGATTCAAATTATTTTTGGATACAAATCTCTACAAACATATCTATTTCCTCTTTTTGAATTATATGATGTGCTTGAAAAGTACATCTACATATAAGATTTTGTACATCTATATATAAGATCTTGTACAACTTTATATAGAAGTTTTATTGGAATATTTGTTAAGGTTTTCTATTGCATGCATCTAAGGTCATAAGAAGAATATTCCATGTATCAAGACAGAGGTGTACCACCTATAAAAAAATGCGGGAGGATTTTTCCTCGTGATGTTATCTTAAATACCTTATGTTGGCATAGGGGCAGACCCAGGGTTAGGCTCCAAGAGAGCACCAACAAGCCCTAGCTACTAGCCCTTTCGGCAACACCTGCGAGATAGATGCATTCTCACCTGAAGCAGCTATGAGGGGGTTGCAGGATAGAGATGTCTACAACCAAGGGGAATATCAAGTGGATCGACTACCAGAACAACACAATATGCATATATCACTAATCAACTTAGATCTACTCCACACAACTATATATCTGATCTAAAACAACAATGCAATAATAGTATATCAATGACAAAGAACGGAGCATCGATCACACGGAGCATCAATCACACACACGACACAAGATATACGTGATTCACCCTCTCTCTAGGGATACATCCACAGAACTGTGCTTTATAATGTATTAAGATTAAGCATACAATTCTTGTCTGCGCTCTTAGCTAGCAGATCTTGTTTCTTATCCTCTTTGTCTCTCCCCTTCCTGCACACCCAACTATAGGACTTGATCTTCGCACCCAGTTGAAGATCTTACAATACCAGAAGGCTCTCACACTCAACACTTCTCTCAACAACAATAACAACAATAGAAACAATAACAACAACGATCATAGCAACATCAATAACACCAACCTGACCCAGGTCCTCTTGACCTTTATTTATACATTACAATAGCTCACCGACATCCTTAGGCTGAAACATAGGTGTCAAAACCCTAGGTGTCTAAAACCCTAGGTCAACTTGAACAACGTTTTCAGGGCTTCACCAGCCTGTATTTCCTTCCTTTTCCCACAGTGCTCCAAAGCATCCAACAATGGATTTTTCCACTTGTTGAGTTTTCCATGATCCTTATTCCTTGTTGATATGTCATCCTTGATATCCTTGTTCAACGACTTGCTTCCTTTTACTTCACTCTGTATTTTCTTCTCTTTTGCTCACTTCGACCTAGTAACAGTCATTGTGTCTTTCGCGCAATTTGAATTTCACCTTTTCTTCCTTGATCTTCTCTTTCTTCCATAAACAAGGGCCAACACCTTAAAACAATCTTAAATATCAAAAATCACCTTTGCGACTTCCAAGTCCAACCGTTGTGTATATTGGACAAGAAGGTCAAACTATTATGGAAGCAAGTCGTCGAGCTGGTAAAAGTATAGTGGGCCTACTAGATTCCTAAGGATGCAACATGGGAGCATGAGGATGCCATGTGGGAGGAGTACTCACATTTTTTAGATATTTTTGAATAATTTTTATTGTACATGTGTATATAATGCAGTGAGAACAGTGCATAAATAAGGGGGAGGGGAATGTAAAACCCCCAGGTTGAAAACCATGTTGTAAATGTACATATGTTTTATAGGATGGTGATCCAGGATGGGTGGGACTCACATTCCCATGTGTATATAAGTATTTTGGGGCCTGCGTGTCTATGTTTATATGTTTTAAGGATATACTACATGTGTGATTTAGGCCATGGATCCTATGTGTTGAAAGGCCAACGAACCTAAAAAATATAATATGTAATCACACTCAGATTAATAAAATGCATCATTGTTGTAGACCAATTCAGGCGAAAGAGTATGGGGGGCTAGGAATCCATGAGAGGGAAAGGGGGATAGGAACTAAGGAAAAAAGGGTTAAGTCAAGGGAGCTTAAGCCAAGGGAATATAATAGTATATTCCTAAAAGTAATAAGTCATTATGATACAATTATATTCTAAGCTCCTAAGTGGAGGAACGAATCACAAGTAGAGCAAAAGGTAGTCCCTTGAGTGTCATGTGTCAAGATAGGAACATGAAAATATAATGTGGGTTTTTAGTGGAAAATCCATTCAATTCTTCTATTCCATCATCCGTACCATTTCCTAGGGAGCGTGAGTGGTGGAGTTGTTGTTTCCATGCAACCTTGTATCATTGTAACCTTGTAAATACTTGGGGGTTTGGGTTTGAAGTATAAGCAAGTTTTTAGTATTGTGGAGAATTATCTTTGTGTGAGAGAACTGATGGGAATAGATTTCCCTATGTGTTGGCCAAGTTGGTGCTCACAACTACTTAAGATAAGCCTTGTCTTCTAATTGTCACGAAGATCTGATACTTCTTGGTCGACCTATTATTAAATCCCTAGAAGGGAAGGGGTGTAGCCAAAGGAATGTGGAGCAGTGAATGGGTGCAGTTCCTGGGGTGGGATGGGTTGTGGTGAATGAGAGGTTGTGAGGTGGAACTGTTGTTCAAGTTGGAGCCATTGTCATTGTCCTAAGATTATGTGTTTTTGTACCTTGGATTGGCTTAGGTATCATTTTCCTTGGTGGATTCATAGCCCCTGTTTGGGGGTGACTTCTTGTTGAGAGTGAATGAATAGTGAAGTATATGGTTGGGAGGAATGTCTGAGGTCTGCATCCAGTTCTCTTATGTGTATATGACGATGAATGTGTTGTTAATTATGTTAATTTTGTTATGCTATAATTATTTTAATTATACATGGAATATATGTTGTTAGGACTTCATAATTGTGTTCATATGTAGGGAATATTAAATAATAAATGGTATCATAGTAATTAATGGGGTGAATTGAAGAAAATTCAAAATTCATTGCTTGACAGTAGTCAAGTTTTAGTGACATATGCCCAGAAGTGGGGTCTGATGTGTGTTACACCTTTTGATGCAGGTGCCCCATCCTCTTGTGCCACAACTCATACAACTTTTCATTATTATGCACCAAGGCTTGAATAGGTTCACCCTACAACCTATAAAAAATACCTTCTCTAACCCTTATTACTTGAGTTGTATATGGGCTAGAATCATTCAACCTGATGAGGACTTGTTGGTTCTTGAACTCAACTGCAAATCCCTTATCCTCCATGACCAAAAATTAAAGAACATTATTCCCGAGACCTGGTACAAAAAAGACATCATCGAAATCTAAAGAGTTTCTTGACTCGAGTTAGAAGGGAATAGTACATACTCTAGCTACTAGGTACTTGGTATCATCACTAATCTCAACATGTACTCTTGAATCCTACTTCTTCAAACTAGAAAAAAAAATTTGTACTGATGTCATAGGTCGATATGACCCACTATCCAAACACCACACATTCCTCAAAATTGTACTAGTAGAAAGGAAAGATACCAACAACAAATTATTTTCGAACTTGACAACAAGCTTAGCCATCCGAGTTTCCACAAGCATTTCTATATGCTTATGTTACTACTTCCCTTTACCCTTTTTTTCCTTTCTGGACACTATGATGGATAATGATCATGCTTATGACAATTGAAACACTTGATTTTACTCAAGTTTTCATTCCCTGGTTGTGAGGTTGACTCCTCACTCTTTCTCTTACCCTTGCTAGGTCATTTACCTCTGCCCTTATTTTCCACGACCAAATACAGATAGGTTCTCTTCCCCATCCTCATTTCCAACATTTGAATCTATATGAGTCTCCTCCTAGATACAATCATCCCAAATCCTCTCAAATGTAGGAAGGTTTTCTCGAGCACATATACCTTTGACAAATTGTTCCCATGAAACTGGGAATCCATTCAGTGCCATGTTCACTAACTCTGAATCTTCAACCTTCTCCCCAACTACTACAAGTTGATCATAAATCTGTGTGATCTTCATAAAGTAAATGGTGATTGTGTCAGATTTGGTCATCACTATGGATCTGTGTGTTTTTTGCAATACCATCTTCCTATTTATGTCCTAACTTTTGTAGAGACTAACCAGGACATCAAACATCTCCTTCGTTGTATTCTTCTCAAATACACAAGGGATCATATGATCCTTTATGGAATCGAAGGTCATCCATTTGGCCTTCATTTCTCTCTTATTGTGAGCTACCAACTCTTGTAGATCTGTAGGCGGAGTAGCAATGTTCTTGACAATATTCCATAGATCATTTTCTTCTAGTATGTGTGTAACCCTCACCTTCCATGATAAGAAATTCGAGGCACCATCGAATTTGTCCTCAAACCTAAAGCTATATTATGCCATCTCTAAGATCCACATCAGAAAATCCCAAGTTTGAAAATAAAACTTTGAAGCCCTCTCATTTTTGGTACTTATTCCATGTTGTTGTTGATTTATTGCTACAAATCCTAGAGAATCTCAATCAAAGAAATAAGCTTGTATACCATGTGAAAAATCTCAATCCCTAGGTGACTAAAGTCAATATGATCTCAATCAAACAAGTAGATTGTTGAATTTGATTATTGTAGAAATAAATTCCAGACCATAGCATTAATCACAAAATAGCTAGAAATCAAATAGTGGAAGCATAAAAATTAATTTCACACAACTCATGTAATTACTCCTTCAAAAATAGTTTTTCATTCCTTTGAAAAATTTACAAGGAAACCTCTACAAGCTACCCAAAAAATAGCACATCATGGATACCAAAAAATCACCTTTAACTTGAGTAGAGCATACTGACAAGAGAGTACGGCCTGTTGATCAAAAAAAAAAAACAATAATTTTCTGCTATACGACATTGCATCATTGTTGTACAACATTGTTGTAATGATTTCGTATGGCTATACTAATCCATACTGTTCTTTCTGTGCAATGTTATTGACTTTCATATTGTTGTATGGAACTATTCACAACCTGGAAACACATCTTTCCTAGTTTCTTGCACTCTCCCTCTCTCTCTTTCAACCTCTCAACCTGCTCAACTTCTCATGTGTTCTTTTATGTGTTTGAACTCTCTATCTTGACCTATATTTATAGTTTTAGCTGAGACTAAAACCCTAATCTATTTTTGAGATTACTCCTAGTCTAAGTCATGCATGCATGAAATACACTCTTTACATTCAACTACTAAAAACAAGACTTTCAATTTTTAACTAAAGTGAATTACAAAAAAGAATTAACTTTTCAAAAATATCTCAAACTACTTCTCACATGTTCACATGGAACATGTGTGGAAGTTCTTTTCTCAGCTATAATTCCCAACACATTATTGATTCTTGTGATGATTGAAGCTATCTTGTTGTCTTTCACAGTTGTGTTCAAAACCATATATTTCATGATCACAATAGAATCTCCCACAACAATCATTGAATTTAAGTTAGACTTAAGAGCAAGGATAAGGCCCTGGAAAATAACAAAGGCTTTGACTTGGTTGTTAGTTGAAATTCCCAATCCCCAGGAAAAGGTTGATTATGTTCTTCCCTCGAGATCAAGTATGAACACCACCCCGACCCCCGCACTTGCCACCCCTAGATTAATAATTTATTATTATTCAAAAATTTATTATTTATTATAATTAAATATTTTCATTTTTATTTTAGTTTTTAATCATTGTATGTTATTATAATAACAATTTTTAATCATTGTGTGTTATTGTAATAATCATCAAACAAATAAACTAAACTATTTTAATCATTGTATGTCTAATCTAGGCATTAACATTGAATCAATTTCACAACATAAGTAAAAGTCCATGTATAGAGAAAAATACACATTAATTTTTGTTTTTCTTGTAATAAATAGTCTACTTACACGCTAAGGAAATGCCAACACGAAATTCCAACACTATATACAACAATGTCGAAATAAATGTATAGAATATAACAAAATGAATCCTAATTAGACATCTCTTGATATATCATCAATACTCTCCCTATCATAAAAATGTCCTATGATCACTCTATAAGAACACAATAAAAGAACAATGTATTTCATTAAAGAACTCTCCCTATTATTTTAGTATGATTGATATAAGTTAATTTTTTTTGGGACATAATTAACAATTTACCAATTGCCAATGATCTAAATTTTCCACTATTTTTTCATAACCCTCTTGGAGCACATAATTTGGTTCTTCGTCAATTGGCTTGTGACTAGAGTCATTTAACTATATGTTATAAGGCAAACCCACAATTAATAATGGCATTAAGCTAGTGCAAAGTCACTTGAATACTATTATTGAAGGATACTTATAATAAATGAGATCATATTGAAAACTTACAAAGTGACGTCTAAATGTTGACCTCCCTAATTGACCAGTATAAAGTGTATCATTTTATGTACTTTTTTTAAACTTCAATTATTTTTATTTGTACAATATTTTATTTGGTACGTAGAATTAAAATAATTGATGTTAAACACATTATTAACAATTTTTAATCAATAATTAAGATAATTATATAGTGTTTCTTACATTTGCAAAATTGTCTTGTAGTGTTTGAGGGCCCTTTCGTTGTGCTACATTCTTGTGAAAAAACTATAAGTTCCCTTGATTGCTTGAGTGTGCCTTTCCATACCTCTTTATCAACATTTGCTAGTCTCATGTTCCTTGTTTCCTGGGATGAGAATGCCATGCCATGATTCTTAAATTTGCTCACAAGGCATAGGAAATGTACACATTTGTAAAATTCAATGAAGACATATATTCAAATTTAAGAAAATTGACGAAAAAGTTGAGTGAAGAAAAATAAGGGTAATTTGAATTTCTGTTAATGTTAATTGTCATCTTCTTCATAGTAACTTCCATTCTTTGCAATGCCTATTTGTGACTAAAGTTGCACATCCACACTTATTTTGAAGATATGAAACTACTATTGAAAGATTGTAACTACAAGGATTATTCTATTTATTATTGAGTCATTATTAATTAGATCAATCCCCTTTTGTGGATTGATCATGTCGAGCATTGTAAATAACCAAATCCCCTTTTGTGCATTGGTCAAACCCTAATTATATTATGCAAATTAAGAAGTCAGCCCCCGGGCCCAATTAAAGTGGTTTTAACCACTAAGAAGAGAAGTTGGCCCTGCCTAATGAAGAGACACATTTCCAACACCTGCCAACTAGTATAAATAAAGGAGCCTAGCGCCTCATTTGTACATTCACTCATTCACGCATCAAGTGCGCAGGTTTGGAATTTGCAGTTGGGAGAAGAAGGAAGAGAGAGGTGCATTGCTTAGTGTTGGATATTCTCTAGTGTTTCGATTTATTGTCTTGGCATTGTATTGGCTATCTATATTAAGGAAGTTTTTGTTGGGTTTTCTTCCTCATGAGGGTTTCCCAAGATAAATGTTGTGTATCTTGTGATTGTGTTTCTCCTAGTGATCCTACCTATGCTATGGTTATCTAGTAAATTGAAAAGAAACCTAATAATAGATCAAAACTTAACATGGTATCAGAGCTAAGCTAAAGAGAGCACCTATCACTGGATAAGCAAAAACATCATTGTTCTCGTACAAGAAAATTAGGGCTTTTTGTTGGAGAGGAATTTTTTCCTAAAAACCATCTAAAAAAGTGTGCCCTAAACTAGTGAATCTTTTGGTAGCTTGAGCGCACATTTTTAGTGGACAGAGCCTCGTAAAATTCAAACCCTAATGTTGACTAGTACGGAAAACCAGAAGTACCAAAAAACCAAAAAAACTAGGAAACCAGAACTAGTACCAGAAGTACCAATCCAGATTTTTGCAGGTCAAGTTTCAAGGGGAAAAACTTGAAATTTTTGAAATCTAACATCTCCAGCAAACTCGCCTCGGCCCAGTGCATCTAGTCCCTGGATCAGAATTTCAAAATTTGAAGTTTGAAAAATTAGGGTTTCCTCATAAAACCCTAAGTTGCAGTACCAATTGCAGTCACCCTTGAAGTTTTTAAAGGGTTGGTAATTATTACTGCTGCTACCAGATGGTGCCACTACCTACAAATACTATCAGAGGTATGTACTCACATGTGTTTAAACTGTTAAGCTTTAAAGGGTATTTGCAGGAGAAGGGATCTCTTGCCATAGATTCAAAAGGATCTCAAATCCAGCACATTCAAAGGAATAATGCAACCCATGTTTGATTATTCTGATATGCATCTATTTTTTATGACATTATTTTGATCTAGATTGCATGTTGAAGATATGACCATCATACTGACCTTTGGTCAAAATTAAAGTTGAGGTATTAGATTGATTAAAGTTGAGATCATAGAGTTTATTCTCTAACCCATCCTTCTGTCAAGATAACATATTGTCTTAGTACAGAAGACAGGTTGAAGAAAGCACTTGTCATCTTGAGTGAAGGAGACTTGGAAGAAAAGCAACACACTCATTCTTTAGAACAAGACTCCAGGTTCCGGGTTTGATTAATTAAGTTGATAAGATTCAAAGTTGCATGTGACAAGTTGATAACTACCCCATTGCAAGTAAACACTATAGTTGAGGTAGCAGTCTTTGAAAAGTATTATACTTGGTATCATGTGAGCATATTGAGATAAATGATTAATGTAATCATTTACCAGATACAACTAACATCTCCTCTAGGAGAAACTTCTTGTGTTGGTTCCAAGTTACCATGGAGGAATGTTTGATCACAACACTAGAAGAGTGTTGATCTCATTTCATATTGTATCTCTTACATATCACAACACTATAAGAGTATTGATCTCATTTCATATTGTATTTCTTACTTTTGATCTTTGTTTCAGGCAGGTCACAAGTAATAGCTCTAAAGGAGCTATTGTGAGGATTATTCATGCCATTGTTTTATTACAATTATCAAAAGAGTATTATTCTTGCATGTTGTTTTATTGACCTTGTTTCAAGTCACAAGTGATAGCCCCGAGGAAGCTATAGTGAAGGTTATAGAAGGAAACAAATTATATGAGACATGAAAAAGACTATGTACATAACCATATATAGTCATGTACCAAAGAAGCTAAAGAAGAAGCCATTTTTGAGATCCAGAGTATCTCATATGGAGATTGATTGTAAGGAGCAGAAGGCTCCAAAGATGACCGAACATTAGAACAAGAACTCACAGTAGACGTGTTCAAAGGATAATGAATCCACCTTGACAAGAAGTAGAATTCACTTGAAGTATGACTCAACTTTTCATATTTAGACTTGGTATTCAACACCAAGTATACCCTGTAAGAGATGATGAAGTCCTTGTAGACTCAGAAGAAATCAAGGGTAATCCTGATCTCAGAAAGGATCAGATGAAGAGACAACTTCTAGAACTAGGAGATAGATGCCATAATAAGACTAGATCATAGCTTCAAAAAATTCTAGGAGATGTGAAATCTCCTGGGAAGATTCCCTTGTTTCAATGACAAAGAAGGAAGCCAGTAAAAAAGACTAGGATATGGATTTTTCCGTGAGACTAGAAGAGAAGTCAGTATTGACTTCCAAGATTGATCTAACAGATCAAGCATGTTGTAGCTGTGCAAAGCCTGATGTGCGTCCATAGGATTCTTCCAGCAAGAGGGAGAAGACTATGACAAGACACTTACTCTAGTAATTGAAGAAATAGTTCCAGTATTCATGAAGACAACCAAAATAACCATGATTCATATATAGTATGAGATGTAGGGGGAGAAATCCCCATATTTAAAATTGAGTGGCAGTTGGTACAATACATTAGTTGGGTCATGGAGACATGAATACAATAAAAGATAGAGTTACCTCCATGAAAGAAGAAGAGCTAACTTCAGTATCAGTTATTGAGCCAGTCTCAGTTTCAAATGAAGTTGTTTTCATGATGAAGTAGAGGATTTTATCTCAGATTTCAGCAATCACAGTGAGAATGGAGCATCCATTCTCAACTTCAGAGCAACTATAGGTGCAAATTCCCACTTCCAGAGGAACATTTGCAAAGAGAGTAGAGGTCATACTCCCAGACAATAAGACAGATAGTGCTTTGAAGAAAGCACATAGAGATAGCACATGATTGTGCATATTGAGTTGCAGTTGAGAAAGTGTACCATGTTGGTACAAAGTGATGTGAAAATTTGACTTGAAGTTGAAGATAGAAAGACTCATGTCTGTAAGATGAAGCAAGCTTGTAGAGCTTGGTATGGAAGAATTGACAGTTTCCTAACGAGCTTGGTATTTACCAAGAGTAAAGTTGATTCTAACCTTTACTTCAAGGTTATGAACCAGTTATATTATTGATGTATTTGGATGACTTATTCTTAACTGGAGAAGAAAAACTCATCACAAAATTGTAAGAAGAATCTCACTGCAAAATTTTAGATGAAAGACCTAGGCCTGATGCATTATTACTTAGGTCTTGAAGTTTGGCAGAGCCCAGAGAAGATCTTCCTTAACCAAGGGAAGTTTGCAATAGAAATACTAAAGATGGTTGATATGTTGGAGTGTAAATCCATGAACACACCCATGGAAATAAAGTTGAATCTCCTGGTAGATACCTCTTCAGAATTGGTTGATGCTACCCTGTACAGACACTTTATTAGTTCATTGATGTATCTGACGAATAACAGACCGGATATAAGTTTTGATGTGAACACCTTTGATTCAATATCTTATAGAGACCAGAGGTGTTCACCTTGTAGTTTCAAAACATGTGATGAGATACCTTAAGGGTACGTTGTATTTTGGTCTCTGTTATACTAGAGATCATGACTTCAGATTGTATGGATATACTGATTCAGATTGAGCTGGAAGTGTTTCTAATAGAAAGATAACTTTAGGAATTTGTTTCAGTCTGGGGTCAACCATGACTTCATGGCATAGTAGGGAGCAATCCAACATTTCTCCCAGCACGGAAGAAGCGGAATGCATTGTTGCATGTTCTTCCAGTTGTGAATCCATATGGCTTCAGATGTTGTTGACATATCTATTAGATCTAGAGATGGAATCCACCGTGATCCTATGTGAAAACCAGAGTTGTATAAATATGATGTGTTCCATGATGAGTCGAAGCACATAGAGATTTGGTATCTATTCATTCATGATATGATGCACAGAGGAGCTATAAAGCTCCATTATGTTGGCACATATGAGCAGGTTGCAGATGTGTTGACCAAGCCTCTGTCTCATGTAAAGTTTGAGAACTTTGGAGACAATCTTGGTATAGTCTGAAAGGACCTCCCTCGAAAAGGGGAGTAGTGTTGATGTCAGCCTTATGCTGAATATTTCAAGCTTCGTGTTGATGCTAATGTGATGCCAGCCTTGTGTTGAATATTTCTAGCTCTGTGTTGATGTTGATGTGATTCCAGCCTTGTGCTAAACATTTTCGGCTTCGTTTGTTAGATATATTTATAAGTGAAATATATCTAACAAATGATTCATACTTATAAATATAGGCAAAGGAAGTGAAATATATCTAATCACTTTCTTGTTAGTTGGGATCAATTCGGTAAATTGGAAAAACTTGTATGGACCTTCTTTTGGGTTAATATCTTATGCATGTGTGATCATCACTTATGTGCGTCACATATATGTGAAATTTTGTTGCTTATGTGTGTGAGTTAGATAGGTTTCTTATGTGTATGGGTGTGTACGATAGGTGTGTAGATATGTGCATAGATTAGGTGTATCACTTATGTTAGTTGTGTCATTTTAGGTATCGCTTATGTAGATATGTTTGTCAAGTTAGGTGTTACTTATACGTTATTTATCATAACTACTATAGTTTTATTTTAATTTCTTCTTTAAATTGAAATTTTGATTATATTACTAGTGTTAAATATTGTTTGAAAGTAATCAATTTAGATATATTATAATGAAAATATTAACTTTTTATATAATTAGTTGGTGAAGATGTACAAATAATGAGTGAAATATAAGGCAATTTCTCATGCACACCAACTATTTTTTTGAAATATTATAAAAACTTATCCATATATCACTATTTTATAAATTAATTCATATTCACTTTTCTTCTCTATAATATCCCTCCCTCACTCAAGCTTCTTTGTCATCACACTAGCTTTTCATTGTCAATCATTACATTATGGGGTTGGCTTGAGATATAGTCCCAAGTTTGATGATCAATTACAGTTCTTAATCCTTTATAATCTCTTGATCAAAGAAGTAGTCATATATTCTCCTCTCCAAGAGATGAAGATATCTCTACACTCAAATTCCTAAACTGACTCTTAACCCCTATCTCCATATGGACCTAATAAACCTAGATACACTCACCATTGCAATGGAGAATAGAATCTTCAACATTCTTCTTCCGATTTCAAAGATTTTCATTTACATACACCCTTTGATTAGTGGTTTACTTACCAAAATGTATAAACATGAATATATCTCTACACTTAAATTCTCAAACTGACTCTTAACCCCTATCTCCATATGGACCTAATAAACCTAGATACACTCACCATTGCAATGGAGAATACAATCTTCAACATTTTTCTTCCAATTTCAAAGATTTTCATTTACATACACCTTTGATTAGTGGTTTACTTACCAAAATGTATGTACCAAAATGTATAAACATGAATAAAGATTGTGACGTGAAAGAATGCTTAACACCTAGCTATTTTTCATTGCCTTGAAAGTGAAATCCTATCTCCCACCCTTTTCTCCTATTCTTGTTGTAGTATGCTTGAACTCTCCAACTACATTGTCGCTCATATTCCACCCAATTTCATTGGATTAAATCATCTCATTATGTTATTTCTTTGATGTGTAAATAAGAGATATCTCTTTAATTCCATTTATTTCTAATGGAAATAAGAGATGTCTCTTTAATTCCATTTATTTCTAATCTTTGTCTTCTCTGTAATCTTATATCAATTCTGTAGGAAAACAAAGGTTATCTTTTCCTCCTAAAATTACAAATTAATTCGATTGAATCCAGAGAAACAATTAATTTCCCCAAGCTTAAAACTCTAAACAACATACTCGATAAAAGATTTGACAGTAAACGTGTTGTTGTTTTATGTCTTTCCTTGCTAATGTAGCACCTCCAAATAATTATTGAGGTTGTATACGAGAGAACAAAACATATCATTTATTAGCCACATTGGAACCAACCATATTGTAACTACTTGGGAATGAACGTCAACTCCACATGATCATTTTCTCAACACAAGGTTGAGAAAAGTGCATTATGCATGTGTGGGAAGGTAATATGTAATAATGACCAACAAAAAGGATCTAACCTTAGTTATTGTGTATGTGTTGTCTATATTGAGTATTATATTGTGTTTTCTATATTGAGTATTGTATTGTGTTGTAATGGGGGAGGAGGCCCATATTTTCCAAAAAGTATGGGATATGCATTGGATGTGTGGTGATGGTTTTTAATTGCATTTCGAAAGAATTTATTCAAATGGAATGGATTACAATAATGATATAAGGTTGTTAGAAATATGATGTCAATCAAACATATTTTTTTTTTTTTTTTNTTATTTGTTATTTAAATTTTGTTTAGATACATGGAGGATCACCATTTTATTAACATGATTGGCTTATATTTGTTTAAAATCATGACATATATGCATACTTTATTACTCCTCGTCGTATGCATAGAGGGACTATAGCAATCGATAATTCGGACTACATATTAGTTTGTCCTTTGACAATAAATATTTGCATAATACCTATTGTTGGAGCTAGGGAATTAAAAGCATATATTTATATATATATAAAAAGTATCATATATCTACTGATCTGATTGGATAAGAGATTGGAGGTCTTATTGTCGGCTTCGCTATTCCCAATGTTTTATATGGAAACATATCTAAACTTTTTCTCATATACAGTCTTTTTGAATAATATATTTTTCCTATATATTGCTTGAAGGTGGATTAATGCTAGCATTAGTTCGAATGTTTGTATTAGCATTTTCTGCTAGTTGAATATATCTCTAAGTTTTGATTTGTACTACTCATATTGAAATGTTTTGATATCCAAGCTTTATAGTGATTGAGAATTCCAAAGATTATAACGTCCTTACCGCATGTATTTGTATTGAAATGTATTGACACTTTTTTCAAGATGCCTCAGTAGGATTGAAAACTTAAATGTTTACATGATGCGAAGTCCTCCAACAGGCCTGCCAGCTTAAATGTTTGCATACCTCGAGGTCCTTAGACAACCTGATAGCCTTAAATGTTTATCTATATACGCTTCTTGAAGTACATTTTTCCTTGAAATTTTCCATACAATCTTACAGTGAATTTACACAGTCTTGTTGTCCACCGCCAATTGAATAGCCATTGTATGTTTCATCCTTCTTCTACCTTTGCAAGCAATTTCGTCATCGTTGAAGCTACATACATTGTTTACTGGTTTGGTGAGTGCTTCCTCTTCGCTGGTTCATCGGTTGTTGCTTGTTGTTGTTCCATTCACGATTTGACCTGTGCTTCTGCATTTCATTGTTTCGAATTAAGTTTCGATGCCATAGTTTCATTTTATATTCCTTGTTTGTTGTTTAGTGTTTAGTGTTTGCAGTTTGCAAGTAAGAATGTTTGCTTATTTGTAGTGGCATAGTCATCGTATGTTTTCGGTTCCTTCTGTGCTTGGGCTGCAATTTCGTAATCGTTGGATATACATATGTTGTTTACTGGCTCGGTGGTTCTTGCTGGTTCGTTGGTTCATGGGTTGTTGGTTCTGTTTGTTTGGCTCAGGTTTATGCTTTGGGGCCTTGGGGGTGTAGTTTGGCATGTTCATTCTTTTTCGTTGGTTTGGTTCTTGTTGTTTTATTTTGTTTGATTCGGCCTTGCAGGGTTGGGGTCCAGCGTCGGTGGTTGGAGTTTTTTTTTTCTTTTTTTTTGGATTATTATTGTTTTTTGGGGCGCTTTACGGTGTTTATCCCCTGCACCCACGAGTTGACATGCAGTTGTGTTATTTTCCCTATCTATCGAGGTCGATATCTGTTATGTTGTGAGATTTTGTCGGTGCTTCAGTGCTGGCATGAAAGAAAATAGTTGCATGCAAAATTGTTCGAGGATTCCATGTGAAATTGCAATATTCGTTGTTTTTTTGTTAGAATAAAGCATATGTAGGCTACATTTATAAACCATGTATGGTCAAATGTGCCCATATGACATTACATGTTCTTTATCCTCTACATAGATTGGTGTGCACATGATACAATTTGTGTTGTGCTTGAGATATGATATGTACAACAAAGATTCTGCAATATTATATTTGGATGTCTGGAAGCATGTCTGGGTAGTTTTCCACAGAAAACCAAAAACTTGTATCATGGGCACAACAGTCTATGTAGAGGATAAAGAACATGTATTTCCATCGGTGGAAGCATATCTAAATAATTTACCATGGAAAACCAGAAATAGTTTAGCTATGGCCATGCAATTTTGTCATATTTTGTGGCTTGTAATATATTTTGGGCAGGGAAAAAAAATTACATGTTTACAGCTATGGATGGAGAAGTGCAAAGGTTCATGTTTCTGCCTATATTCTAGACTGTTCATTGAGTCTGTTTTACTGTATGTACATATTTCTTGTTCTCCAGTGCATACCAGCTTCCATTCATGTTCATTGTATTTTGTGTGTTCCCATATTCAAACAAACAGAATAGTTGGAGAAAACAAGGGAGTCTTGACTGCAATGGTTGAAGAGGATATAGAAAGGTTCATTCTTGTACTGTTATTTCATATTGTGTTGTTTTGTATTTCATTTATTCTCTGTATATGTGTTCACCTGGTTTATTATATGTACATGTTGTGTGTCTTCCTACATGGTAACTTATCTTCATTACATGCCTTCCTGCATACTAACCTGTTTCATGTTCGTTGTGTTTTTGCTGCATTGCTACATTTAAATAAAAAAAACAGTTGGAGATGACGATGGGCTCTTTCACGGGTAAATAACCATGTTTCTCTTTCTTTTACATGTATGTGTTCATTATAAGTTATCTTTAATACATGCCTTCCTACATACTAAGCTACTTCATGTCCATTGTGTTTTCGCTGCATTGTTGCATTTAAACAAACATAATGGCTAGAGAGGACGATGGAATCTTTGGCGGGTAAATAGACATGTTTCTCTTTCTTTTAGATGTTTGTCTTCATACTAACTTGCCTTCATGTCCATTGCATATTTGGCGTTGCTGCCTTAGAAAAAACAGGAAGATGAATTCTTCTATGCAACATCAAAGGGTTCTGTGGTACAATATTCTAAAAGGTATACCAACTTTGTTGGTAAATTAAATATACAAACTGGGTGGGGGAATATAATATTAGACTTGAAAATGATGGCTTGCCAGCAATGGGCCTTTCTTCCCTCCCTATTTCTACGTTTTCCATTTTCTATTATCCATTTTGTTTTCTAATTCATCTTCTTAGTGTGCTTTCTGAAAATGCCTTGGTACGCTAGTTGGCGAACTAATGGTTTCACATCTATGGTTGTGCTTCTACCTTATTCCATAGTTACCCACTTTGTCGATTGCAGGTCCCGGGCTGGCAGATTCAAGATTGCTCCCCTAGATTCTGGGGGTCCACGATATACAGATTAGCCATGGTGCCCTGCCCTCATGCCCTGTTTACTGTTAAACATTTTTCCAGTTAAAAAAATCAAATGCATACAATTTTATGGTTATTTAGTCCTTCTGATGGACAGTATACAATGCATATGCTTGTTTAGTCCTGATGTTCATCTGCACATGCTTGCATCAGAAAAAGTTGGACTAGTGACATTGGCATGAGCAGTCAGTCATCCCAAACATCAGCAAACTGACAAGGCCAAAGGTAAAGATGCATACACTCTGCTCTTAGTATGTTTATCAAACAAATATCATCAACTATATATTCATCTATGGCATGGTGGATATTTTGATGTCGTCTACAATACATGGTTTGCATCTCACAAGAAGTATCAACAAGTACAAGTGAGACGTTGAACATGTTGCATGTTCCACAGACTAAGAGGTGTGGTTGCAAAAACTCTGGCTCCATAGTTCATCGAAGCTATGCGTGTACTTGTAGATTTATGCCAGTGAAAGAAGAATACAAAAAAAAAATGCACACTACCATTCACTTTAGTTTTCCTGTTCAAAAATTGTCACCAGGTCTAGAGTTGTAACATCTAAAGTACTATCAATCTGAACTAGAAAAGTGTTCATCATGGACATAATGGTCGTTTATAGCACCTACTTGGACAAGGCAAACAAAAGTAAATCCATTATGTGTGTTGACATGACAGACAAGGAGGCCATGATGACAATGACACTGACTATTCCTCCACAACTTGTCTAGAAACATGAAGAAAATATATTGTCGAGTAATGGGATATCCATTACAAATTTTAATATATTTCCCAAAACAGTATATGACCTTGGTTATTGTGATCGAATTATTTTTCTCAACAAAACAAGCATTGTGGAAAAAAAAATTGATGTTTGTTCAGAATATCATTTCATCCCGGACTCAACTATCAGTCAGCTTGCACAAAGGACTGATATTTACCCAATCGAAATGATTGGCACAACTGTCACACTGGCAAGAAAACTTGGCTCGCAACACATTCTCCATATAAAGGATGGAGAGTCAGACAGCGACAAGGAAATGGTACCGCTTTTCATATTCATTTTTGTCCTTTACTTTCGCATGTGCATGTATCTCGGGTAAGTTACACAAATATTGCACTGTTCCCTGTTGCAGCTACAATTGTTCGATACGTATTCAAATTTGTTTTTGTCAATGGAGTAGTAATTGCATAAAGGGAAGATTCCACTTATGCTCTTCAAAAATATAGCAAAGAAAAGGGATGTTAGAGAAAGGATCTTTCGGACAACCCAGGCAATGTTTGTAATAGAGTTGTGAGCAGATATAGCACAGGATCTGAAGAAACTAGCTATCTCTACAACTGTTCTGCATATACACCCACAAAATCATCCTCACTTTTCTTATAGAAATAGCCTTCAATAAATTTCTGCGGCCTGTTTTATTTTATTTTATTCTTTTTAAGGGGAGGGGGGGGTGCAGTTGTGTATTATATTGTTCAATTTATTAATTCCTATGCTCACGTTCCCAAGTTGAATGTGTTTTAGTTGCAGCCAATGTGTACTCGACCCCCTTTGAACTTGTATGTGAAAAATGCAACTCTCTTGCTTCTGCCTCCGCTTTGATAAGTGATGATACGATTGATTGTCTGCGATGCAGTGAAAAATGTCCATATATATATGGACATTGCGTCAATGTTGTCATCCAAACCGTGGGCAACACAACCATGCATTGTATGGTTAGGCAACCTCTGTTACAAAATGTGCTTCCTAAGTTGGCAGAGTTGTCATATGAAACGTATCTACAGAAAAAGGCAACCGGTGTCTACATGTTGCAGGACCTTAAATGAGGACAATGCAATTTTTCATATCGGCTGAAGAAGGGAAATATATATATATATATATATATATATCAAACTTTGGTAGGAAACGAAAATACCTCATGTGTCTCTGCAATATTTCTTCAACATCTAGATGAATGTTCGTCGAACTCAGCTAGTTGGGATTGCATGCGCATAAGATTGTTCGATCCAAAAAATGGGAAGCATGGCAGAAAACCCCATATATCACATGGCCCAGTTATTTTCTACTGGGAACATATACCAGATGCAAGAGAAAATGAATGCAGCAACGTCTTTTCTTTGTATATAAAATTGTTTGGTGCAAAGGTCGATGGGTCCTGCTCTATGGAACCTTGTGGGAACTTGCTTGTGGCTTGTTTGAAGTTTAGTTGGTTCTTGGTTGTGTGGTTCGTCTGTCAATTTGTATATCGCGGAACTCCAACTATTTTTTGGAGGACACAGAACAATATAATTGAATTTTTTAGCCAGCTGGCCCGCAAATCCGCCTGATAATTTCTATGGCATTGTGACACAAATTTAGTATGTGGCTTGTTTTAGCAGTTGTCCTTGATCGATGAACTTGGTAAAATTAATCTCCTAGAATAATTTGAAATCAATGAATATATATTGTGTGAAGTGCTATTGTTCTATCATATCAACAAGAGGCCTTTAAAATTCAATTTGGTTGTTGTTTTGGCATTTTTTCTTAATCAATGAACTTGGTAAAATTAATGTCCTAGAATAATTTGAAATCAACGAATATATATTGTGCGAAGTGCAATTGTGCTATCATATGAACAAGAGGCCCTTAAAATTCAAATTGGTCCTTGTTATGCTTGCGGTGATAGAATTTTAAAAAAACTTTCTTTTGTTTCCTTCATTTTTTTTAAAATAAGCGATTTAACATCCTTTGATAATTTTATGTAATTCAATTGTACAATATCAATATTTAATATTAATAATTTAGTATTTGAGAATAATGTTTTTAGGTAATGTTATATAGGATGACCATCTGTAAATAATCACAATCTTGAGCCTACTAGTCCTGGAGTCCTTCTGTCGATTTGTATGTCGCGGAACTCCGAGTGTTGTTTGGAGGACACGGGACAATATAAGTGCAATGTTGAGCCAACTAGCCCACAAGTCCACCTATGAATTTGTATATCGCGGAAGTCTGGGTGTTATTTGTAGGACACAGAAGAATAGAGGCTCAATTTTGAGTCTGCCAGGCCGAGAACCCGCAATCCAAAAAGTGGCTAAGTATGGAATGCAGTATCTGTACATGCTCTATAAAATCTCATGTCCATACTTTATAAAAGTACATGTTTACTATGTATTTCTCATCTGTCGGAAAACTTTTATATCACTAGCCCAACCAAATTGTACAAACCTTCTTGTCTAATTAAATTATGCAATATCAATATTTAATATTAATAATTTAGTATTGAAAATAATGTTTTTAGATCATGTTAGATAGTTGATAGGGATTACCATCCATAAACAATGGCAATCTTGAACCCACCAGCCCTGGAGTCCATCTGTTAATTTGTATATCGTGGAACTCTGAGTGTTGTTTGGAGGACACAGAACAATAGAAGTGCAATGTTGAGCCAGCCAGGCCGTAGGTCTACTTTTCAATTTGTATATCGCGGAGTTGTGGGTGCTATTTGTTGGGCGCGAAACAATAGAGGCCCAATTTTCAGCCCAAGAACCCACGATCCAAAAAGTGGCTAAGTATGGAATGGTGGATCCGTACATGATCTATAAAAATTTCATGTCCATACTTTATAAGAGTACATACTTAGTATGTATTACTCATTTTTCGGAAAACTTCTAGGTGTGGAAGTTGGTGGATTCATGACTTCAAATTTCACTTACTTTTATATCACCAGCCCGATCGACCGCTTCCCCGTTTGATATTGTAATAAACAAATATAAACTAGCCCAAGTCCAATTGTGCTATCACATCCACACGAGGCCCTTAAAATTCAAATAGTTGGCAAGTCCGCTTGTCAATTTGTATATTGCGGAAATGTGGGTGCTATTTGTAGGGAATGGAACAACAGAGGCCCAATTTTGAACCCGCCAGCCTGAGAACCCGCGATCCAAATAGTGGCTAAGTATGGAATGAGGGATCCGTACATGCTCTATAAAATCTCAAGTCCATAGTTTTTAGAAGTGCATATTTAGTATGTATTACTTGTTTCCTCCGAATGATGTTTAGAAGACATGGAACAATAGAATTGCAATGTTGAGCAAGCCAGTCCACAATTTTTCCTGTCAATTTATATATCGCAGGACTCTAGGTCCCATTTGTAGGATACAGAGCAATAGAGGCCCAATTTTGAGTCTGCCAGACCGAGAACCCGCGATCGAAAAAGTGGCCAAGTATGAAATGTGAGATCTGTACAAGCTCTATAAAAACCTCATGTCCATACCTTGTAAGAGTACATACTTAGTATGTATTACTCATTTTTTCGGAAAACTTCTACCTGCGGAAGTTGGAGAATTCATGACTTTAGGTTTCAATTACTTTTAGATCACTAGCCCAACCGAACGCTTCTCCATTTGATATTGTAAGAAACGAATATAAACTGGCCCAAGTCCAATTGTGCTATTACATCAACACGAGGCCCTTAAAATTGAAATAGTTTGCTTGTCAATTTGTATATCGTGAAACTCTGGGTGCTATTTGTTGATATTATGATAGCTTCAGGAGGTATGAATCTCTATTGTGACCTTTGACAATAGTAGAGTGTTCTGGAAGAAAGCAAAGCAATGAAAGTAACCCTAGATGAGATGTTGGTTGAAGAGAGACAATTAATATGAATTAATTAGTACCCAGAGAGAGAAGTCTTCCCAGGCAAGTCTACCAGGAATACTATAAATATAGGGCACCAGTCTCTCATTTGATATATTTTCATAATCGCATAAGTCACTTGTGCGCATTGTAGTTTGGCATTCTTGTGCGCAAGTCCTAGGGAAGGTGTTGTGCCAGTTTTGGGTTGGAATCTCTGATCAACTTTGGTTACTTCTTGCTTGGAGCATTAGCCTTTCTTGGCTATTGGATTGCTACTAGGATTCTTCTCTGTCAAGGTCAAGGTTCTCGGAGGGTGGCTTAGGCCTATGGTTGGGTGACAATAGTAATATTGTCAATGCTAAAACCGACACATTCTTTCATATTCTAATAGGTTATGGGCCCACACCTCCTTCATTCAGTCTAACCACCGGAAGGAAGCATGTCCATTAGGATATTAAGCTCGTTTAGGAACTTCTGCTAGGGTTACTAGCAGAAGAAGCTTCAAAGACATTGTCGCTAGGCTTACTAGTAGGAGCAATTGCAGAAACCCTAAATCTCATATTCAACACCTTCTGATGGAGCATCTTGCTCAAGGAGAAGATATTCAAATGCACCCTAGTTCAGAGCACCTTTTGGCTCTCTAAGAAGACACAAACATCAAAGTTGAAGTTTTGGATCAAAGCATGACCAACTACCAGTCAACTGAAGACATGAGTGAAATGATCAGCCTTCTACACTACTCAACACTCAATGGAACGATTGAAGATGACATGTGGATAATCGATAGTGGAGCTTGTAGGAACATGACAGGAGATCAAGCAAAACTCTCAAATCTAAATGAGAAGAAGACATCGTACAAGGTAGAGCTTGAAGAAAAAATCACTTACCCAGTCGAAGGATTTGGACAAGCCTTTGTCAAGTTGAAAATAGGTAACAATGTTCACTTAAGCAATGTTTTATATGTACCTATTTTAGAAAATAATCTTGTATCCATATCTTTCCTAGAAGACAAAGGAAACATAATAGCTTTCATGGATGGAAAAGTGTTATCATGGCATAAGGACTCCAGCATAGAGAATGCTAGGGTTATTGGAAGTCGTGAAGGAAATCTGTATAGACTACTAGAACAAAATGAAGAATCTCTCGTGCATAATGATCCAGAATCAGATCCAGAAGCCTGAAAGGGCTTAAAACAACTCAAAAATGAAAGTTCTCAGAATCTGACGAAACTAGCAGCATTGTGTCCGTCTCGTCTTCCTGATTTCGGCCATATATTTACTTCGTCAAACAGACTCTGTATGCAAAATATATCGTGTTCTGTCCAAAAACCCAAACAGGCAAAAAAAAAAGTGGGTGACTGTACAGTCTGTACAGTGCCATGTGGCAGGTTGACTGTACAGGTCATACGACTGTACAGCTAACGTGGAAGTTTCTGGTGATGACATGTGGTAGGTGACGGAGCACATGATAGGTACAGTTGGACCAATTAGTGGGTGACACATGTCACCACTGTAAGGGTGACACATGGCACAGGCTGACGTGGCAGGGATGACGTCAGCAGGTTGACTGGGCAGGTATGGTGACAGGTGGCAGAGTACATAGTAGGTACATGGATGAATCAGAGATTGACAGGTGGCAGTTTTTGATTGGTTGTTGAGGTGCCACGTGGCCCAGTCATGGGCTGCCACGTGTCACCCTGTGGTTGGCTCTGGGGTTATGTAAAATTATATGGTCTCCACCGGGGTCGAACCCCTGACCTCTCCTCTGGGCTATGGACTAGTAGGACCAGGCTAACTGCCCGCTCCACTGGTAGTTCTTATTAACTATATGAAAAAGAAATTATTTGAATTAAAATAAAGAAATCAATGGAGGCAGAAAGGGTTGGGGCTTAGCCCCAACCATCAGCACTAACACATGACGTGACCGCCCCATATAGCCACGAGCACGTGAGGGGTTTAACTTGCACAGAGTATGGGATAGGGCCTATCCCTTAGACTTCAGAGGCAACATGTAACCACCAGCGAAACAGAGGGGGCCATCCACCAAAAAAGGGCACGGGGGTTAGTTTGTTAATCGTGGTCCTATGGTTACGCTGAAGACCAGGAGCCCAGACAGAGGGGATCGCATACAGATGGAGCACCTAGCCACATGGTTGCTCCCCCATATGACCAGGAGCGCAGGCCGAAAGGGGATACACTCTATTATTATCCAAAATTTGGGAGGAAGTTGGGGATGGATAACCAACTTTAGATATATAAAAACTAGGCCTGTTTGAGGCCATGGAGGACAGTCAGAGCAGAGTTATGCTAAAGAGAAGCCAAGCCAAAGCCATTTTTATGCAAGGAAGCTACTGAGGAGTAGACGCTTGCGGGCCATTTCTGGGAGCTCCGGACATCCGTTTTGCGTGCCATTTTCTTTGCTGGGTTCTAGAGATCTGGAAGAACATGACCAGATCAGTCTTGTAGCCAATTGGCACTTCTGGGATGTACTTTTGATATTTTGAACAGAAATAAAGAAGCCTCCCCCACAGAGACAAAGGCCCAGAGACGTAGGCAACGTTGTGTCGAACTCCATTATCAATTCTCGTGTTATGGTTTGTTGTTTATTATTTCATTTCAGATATGCAAATGTGTATATGGTTGTCATAATTCCTCTTCTTTCCTCATTCTTTCATTAAGCTTCTTAAAAGGGTTAATTAACGCATGCAATTAAAAACTCAACCATAGTCATTAAAAGATCCTACAGATCAAGTGGTATCAGAGCTAGTTGACGTTTGGATTTGAGTTTTGCATGTTAACCAGGGAAAAGATACAACATGGTGAAGTCGAGCTTGTTGCAGAGAATCCATTAATTGGATTGAGAAAGAGAGCTTCTCACAACGAGAAGATGGCATCAGAAGAAGGGATTTCTCAGGATGAGAAAGAGTTTCGGAAAAATTTCCTTGCTATGTCGAAGATGGTGAAAGTTTTGTACGAGGATTACTTGGAATGAAAGAGACCAGTTTTGGGTGAATCTTCAAAAGGAAAAAGTGAAGAGGAAGAGGATCATCCTCAGATTCCTTATTCACCTCCATCATCACCTCCTTCTTCTCCTTCTTCTTCAAGTTCAAGTTCTAAATCTAATGGAAAGAAAAATGTTCATAAGAATAAGAATGAAATGCCATTGTTAAAACTTGA
>JZKD02S1674107.1:623858-637207 GCA_000966675.3 Picea glauca | reverse complement strand
TATCATTAGCCTGCATCATCAATGAATCATGTCAGCAATATATCCATAATCATATCATCTAATCAGATGCACTAATATCACATATAAAACAATCAAACCCCAATGGTTCACTCCCTGACTTGATATAGAGTCCAAGGGGTTCCATCGATGCCTATGCATCCTGGAGGTCCAAAATCCTGCACACTCAGTAAAACCGAATCAATAGCACCTGTCTATGTCAATGAAGTAAAGCAACATGTCATCAACCCATAATGCCTCATAATCAAAATCAATGTTTTAATAGCATAATAATCTGGATCACTTGTGAGCAAGTGTCCTCAAAGAAAAATTTCGCTCAGTGCATAAGAGCAGGATGTTACATACACCCCCTCTTGGTCTAAACTTCGTCCCGAAGTTTCACAGTATAAGTGCCAAAATAATGTGTATCACAGTATCATAAGTCTATATATCAAACAAAAATGGAAACGTTGGCGCATATCATATGCGTCCTCCCAAGTCACCGAGTGCGGACTATAGTTGTCCCACTGTACCTTGACCTGATCTAATGTTCGACGCAGTAGCTGTTGAATGCGATGATCTAGGATGAAGATCATCTCAGCCGTGAGCGCACCCTCATCCGACACCCGCAAGCTGCTCAAATCAAACATGGGTAGGATCATTAATCATAAATTCTCAACAGAGATACATGAAAAACAACATGCATATGCTTCAAAGAATCAAGCAATGCTAGTCGATAGGCCACGGGCCCCTTTCTCTCCATAATCTCGAAAGGTCTCATGAACCTAGGACAAAGTTTAGATCCCGTTCCAAACTTGATCAAACTCTTATGTGGTCTAACCCGCAAGAATACTCGATCACCAACCTCATAACTACGGTCGGCATGGTGCGCATCGGCATAAATCTTCAGCCAATCCTGCACTTCTTTAATCCTTTGTCTTATTGTTTGCATTTGCTCTTCCATTTCTTAGATCGCTTCTGGTACCACCAGGACCCTATCCTCAAGTTGATCCAAAATCAAAGGCATATGACTATTATAACCCTAATTTGCACTAGATATTCTTACCTGGCATCAGGCCATCTCATGTTACATCTTTTGTTTCAATAGTGGCTTGGCAAAAGATGTAACATGAGATGGCATGATGACAAGTAATCGTATTTGGTGAAAATTAGGGTTATAACACCGACACGTTCGCTCGTAAAGAAACTCGAAAGGTGTCATTTTAATTGTGCTCTAGTAATTGTTGTTATAAGAGAATTCCACCAATGGAAAGAATCCTTCCCAATTCTTTTTTTGGTCCATCACCTACATGCGCAACATGTCTTCCAAGGTCTAGTTCGTTTGTTCGGTTTTCCCGTCAGTCTCCGGGTGATACGCAGTACTAAAGTTAAGCTGGGTTCGCAAGGCCTCTTGGAAACTCATCCAAAATTGTCTAGTAAACATCGATCCTTGATTGAATATAATCCTCTTAGGGACGCCATTCAGCCTCACAATATCACTTGTGAAAACTCTAGTGATGTCAAGTGCATGATACGTCGTATGCACAGGAATAAAGTGAGCACTCTTCATTAGAGTGTCTACTACTATGAAAATTGAGTCATGTCTCCTTGCCATCAGTGGCAATCCAAAAATAAATTCCATCAAAATAACCTCCCATTTCGATTCTGTAATAGTGTGTGGTTGTAGTAATCCTGTTGGATGTCTATGTTCAGCCTTTACCTACTGACATTCTAGACATCTGGCCACATAGTCTACTATGTCTGCCTTCATTCCTTTCCAGAAGAATGAGGGTTTAAGGTCCACCCTCATCTTCATGACTTTAGGGTGAGCCATGTAGACTGCTCTATGAGCCTCGCTTAGGATCAATCTCTTCAACTTGTCATTTGGTGGTACGTAAATCCAATTTTTAAACCTCAATAATACATCATCGCCAAATGTAAATCCTTCAAATATTGGTACAATCATTGTGTTTTTTTCAATAAAACCCTCGACCTCTTTGTAACAGTCATCGTCACACTGTAAAGTTAGAATCTTTTCACATAGATTCGTTTGAAGAGGCATCATTGAAAATATGTGTGGTCTCCAACTCAATCCATCTGCCACTCAGTTCACTGTTCCTTTTATGTAAGTGATCTCAAAGTCGTACTCGCTAAGAAATTTCGACCAACGTCATTTTCGCACATTCAGGTTGCTTTGCGTAAAGATGTGTTGTAGTGCACAGTGGTCTGTCTTTAGTTCAACTTTCGTCCAACAAGTTAGTGTCTCCAAACCTTCAAGGCATAAATGATGGCTAACAACTCCAAACCATGTGTCGTGTAGTTCTCCTCATTCCTTCTCAGTTTCCTCGAGATGTAAGTGATCACTCATCCATCTTGCATTAAGACTCTACCTAAGCCTTGGATGCATCAATGCATACCAAGAAGTCCACATCTTTGTCAGGGACCTTTAGTATCGGTGTTTTTGTCAACATCTCCTTGAGCCTATGAAATGCTTCCATGCATTTCTTGGTCCTAAAAAACTTCTTGTTCTTATTCTGTAATTCCGTGATTGGATTTGATATATTTGAAAATCCATCGATGAACCGTCGATAGTATCCTACTAAACCCATGAAGCTACGCACTTCCGGTACATTCGTTAGCGCAAACCATTCCATAATAGCCTCGGTCTTTGCTAGATCCACAACGATACCTTCACCAAAGATGACAAGCCATAAGTAGTGAATTTTTGATTGATAAAATGAGCATTTGGACACCTTACCATACAATTTGTGCTCTTGCAGACACTGTACTACCAAGTGAAAGTGCTCATCATGCTCCTCCATCATCCGAGAATAAATCAAAATATCATCAATGAATACTTGGATGAACTTATCCAAGTACTCGGGGAATAACCCGTTCATCAAACTCATAAAGACCCCTGGGGCATTTGTCAGTCCAAACAGTAAAATAGTAAACTCGTAATGTCCAAAAATCATCTTAAAGGAGGTCTTAGGGACATCCTCCTCCTTGATTCATAACTGGTGATACCTTGATCAAAAATCGATCTTTGACAACACCATCGCACCCTTCATCTGATCAAACAGATCATCAATCCTCAGCAATGGATACTGATTCTTGATCGTTGCCTTGTTTAATTGAAAATAATCAATGCAGATCCTCCACGACCCATCCTTCTTTTGTATGAAAATAATAGGTGCACCCCATGGTGACACACTTGGACGTATCAGTCCTAGGTCCAGTAATTCTTTCAGTTTCATTTTCAACTCATTTAACTCTAGAGTCGACATCCAATAAGGCGTTCTAGCTATCGGTTTAGTTCTTAGTTTTAGGTCTATAGTAAATTCCAATTCCCTCTCTGGAGGCATCCCAAGTAACTCCTCCAAGAATATGTCAACAAGCTCTCTTACCACCGAAAGGTGTTCTAGACCTTCCACTTCTCATTTTTCTTTTAATGCAAGGATGACATAAAGGGTACACCCCTTGCGCATGCTCTTCCGTAGCTGTAAGGAAGAGATGAACCTCAGGGAAACTCCCTGGTACCGAAATAAAATCATGTGTCTCTACCCCACACATCGACCAATCTCAATCACTTCATCTTACAGTTGAGTATCGCCTCAAGCGATTCCAACTAGTCCATACTGATCACAACATCACAAGATCCTAAGATCGTGCATTACAGGTTGGCCCTAGTGAGAAACTCTCCCAGGTTAAGGGTACAGCCTGTAACCTTTCCTCCAACCCTCTGTTTGGCTCTCGAAGCCATCTCTACAAAGATGAACTCATCATGTTTGAATGTATCTACTTTAATCCTTTTTAATGGGGCACTAGAATGGAACTGTCGGTAGCATCGAGATCAATAAAATACTAAGTCTTTGGTCAACGATGGTACCTGAGGTCTCGAGCACATTCGACTAGTGCTCTGCCTGGCAGTTATTCACCACTGCATGATTCCAATAGGCCTTTCCCAAATCTCCCATGGTAGTAGGTCCGACTGATCCAGATGATTTAGTCCTCTTCATTGGCCAGTCATACTAGAAATGTGGCTCCCCACATTCCAACATACTTTCTTTAGTCCAGTAATATTGGTACTTGAAGTAGAAGTTGAATTCCAATGCTAAGTGTTATCACTGAAATTTCGTCAGCACATGGTTACAAGAAATCAGCATCGTCAAACAGTAATGAAGTCATTCATGGCCATGAATTAATCTCACATCATTCAAAAAGGGAAAAAAACTATACAAAGTAGTGAAAAATTGAAGAGCACTTTACAGAAGTTGGACGCGCGCGCACATGCATGGAACAGGAACGTAGCATGCGCGCATATACGCACGATGCGCGACTGTTAGCAAAAAAATCCGTGCACCTGCTAAACGGTGCATTTATTGAAGTGGTCGGCCTCCCAACCACTTATGGATCAGCTCCCAAGAATATTTGACCCTCAAATCTGAGTTGAATCTGAATGGTAGGTTGTTCAAAGACCTAATAATGCCCTAAATGGCCTCTTTTCACACTACAAAGTAGTTAAACAAAAGCCCAAAGCAATGCTATAAAAAGCCATGAATGCACCTCATTTTCTCAAGGAATTTCAAGTAATGTTATGTTGCCTATATTTTTTTAAGGACTCCATCCTTGACAAGAGCACTTTGGCACCATTTCATTGAGAAATCCACCTCTCCATTGAGTGGATTTGCAAGGAGTTCTTTCATCACCAGTTTCATTTTTCTTGTTGTAAGGAGAGAAAGCTTATGAGGGTCCAGGAGCCTTCCCTTGGAGGAAGAAGGGACTCATAGTCCCCTTTCTTCTTGGTGCTTTGATTTCATCAATAGATCAGCCTAAAAACATTGGTGACATGGGTCTTTTTGTGTTTTTTATCTCTATGTCCCTATGCTTATGATTTTATTTTGTATCAGTCTAACTCTTGCTTATAGTTTTGTTTTTCTTTCTCTAACTCTTTCCTCTACAGTTGTCCTACCTAGCAGACCCAACTAGGCTTCCAAGCACCTCTTATTTGCTCACCAAGGTGACGAAGAAGGGTGCAACAGATTGGCGACTCCACTGGGGAAAGGTATCAAATTCCTACCTCATTTGGGTTTATTTTTCTCTTCTTTTAGTTTGTTTAACTTGCAGGTGCACAAACCGGCCTCAGCTAACCTGCTAACCAGTCAATTCCAAGGAGAATTGAGAGAAATCCATCCGAATTTTTCTTTCTCGGCCATTTGTCACAGGTGCGCGGGTATCCTACCCCACAGACGCGCATTGTGCGCGCATGCGCTTAAGTAACAACCCTTCTCTGCGCGCATGCGCTTTCTGACTCATCTTTGTTCATGCGCCTGCGCTCTGTGCGCCTCTGTCCACACTAGGGGCTACGCATTTGAACAAAATTTTACATTGTAAGCTGTTGGGATGTGGAGAAGGCCATCTTCCTTCTTAAAAATGATGTCAAAAATGTTTTAAAGCCACATTACACTTAGTCCCCTCATCATATAAAGGGGTTAGTCAAAAACGCACATAGGCACTTAGGAGGATAAAAACCAATTTCCCTTCTTTTCTTTTTCCACATGGATGGCTTGTTTTGACTTAAAACATAAGTGGACAATCATATTTAATCACATGTAACTCACATTTGGTACTAGAAGTTGAAGTAACAATCATTCAGTATGCTCTTCTCTCGCGCCTCCAAGCGATCTTGAGAATCAGAAAGAGATTGTGAAAACAATTTCATCTCCCTTAACAAAGTTTAAAACCTTTAGGAGAGGACAACGACCCTTCTTGGGACCCCTCTTAGTTTTCTTTTTCAAATCACATTTTAATATTGTAAATGGGCCCATCCATTCCCACATGATACAAAGATAGGATAGTGTTTGGAATTGTGCTTTCTTAGATCAAAACACTAGGAAAGTTTAAAGGTTTGTAACGGGCCCATACATGCCCACATGTTCAATCTAGGATAGTTTCAAGCTTTTTCTAGATTACATCACAAATAGGGAGTTAAAGGATAGTAACGGACCCACATGTCCACATGCTAGCTTCCTAGGACTTTTGAATTATGCAAGGTTGTACCAAAGACATTTAGTTAATTAGGTAATCAAACTCTTGTAAGGACCAAGCGAAGTCCACATGTAGCAAGGTGACATCTAATTCACTAAAAATTGGCACGCTTTCACTCACACACAAAAGTCACTTATCACTCACATAGCTTCTTCTTGAAACGTGGAGTTCTAAGTAAGTTTCCTCCCAAAGGATTCCTAAAATACCCCATCTTTTCTTGACAGGACTATCCACTCCCATTTTTAAATCAAACGAGGTTGGTTTTCACCCCCAACCTCCCAAAACAACTACATCTAAAATATTTCTAAAAACTCACTAAGTTTTCCTCCACAGGAGGTGCTAAAAGAAATTTTTTAGTCTAGGTAGGATTTTGGGGATAGGCATCCAAATAACTCCTCGTTATCTAGTTCTCACATTGTCAAAACATAGAGGTTGTCAAATAGGGAACTTAAAATCCTCCAAGTCAAGTGTTCCAATCACCATAAGGCAGGGAGACACCCGTGAAGGGTTGAAGGCCGAGGTCTGGTTGTTCTGTGCATCCCCCCTTGAGGCACCCACCTCTTGGACGGGATCCAGCCCGTGACCCATTTCTTAGGTCGAAAATCTAAATGTTGCACTTTGACCGAGGTACCTAGTGACCAACTTTAGGACATCTACCCAGATGGCAATTGTGGGTTGCAATTGCACCTTGATTGGATTTTGTGTGGCTATTGGGAAATATCGCCAGCTCTTTCAGTATATGCCCCCTTTACCCGTCATTATAACTAATTACTTCATCCTTCACTAGTTTCTCTTCCGGTGACTTCAAACCCCACTGACAAGTACTATTGGAAGGTCCAGTGCTATTTGAGAGGAAGGACGTTACGTCTTCTAGGACATGAGCATTTGCTTTCTTTTGATTCCCCACGCGAACAAAAACCCACTGAACCACATATATGTTTATTTCTCATTTTATGTATGATGCACATCTGATTACAGTTTGATTTGGATATATATATTGTGGAAACATTCAACGCAAAGACTCTGGTTTCTATATTTCTCTCGCCACTTTTTGCACACATTCACACAGCTAGTCTGACATCATAGGGGAACCACAGAACCCCCGTCGTTCACGACGTTTGCTCAACCTTCCTCCTATTTTAGGGGGAGTATCTGGTCGTGCCTGCTCATCAACACCTCCTTCACACACTCCTGTGAGTGCTACTATTTTAGAATCAACTTTGCTTGGTTCTACTTTACTTGGGTCTACTTCCCAAGGTCATCCATTCACTCGCTCTCCTTTACATGGAAGCGGAGAACCCACTTCCTCTCGAGGAGGGTCAGGTTCACAACACACTATGGCTGGAGCTAATCCTCCCCCCCCCCACTATAGATGCCATATCTGGCCTCTCTCAACATACCGAATCTCACCAAACTTACCAATGATCCTATATTGCATGACCCCACATGGCCTGCAATGCCCACCAAACTACCTTCATACATACCAAATTTTGAGGGGAAGGCAGGGGATGAACCTGCCAATCATGTCATGACCTTTCATCTTTGGTGCTCTTCTAATAGCATTATGGATGACTCCATCAGACTGCGATTATTTCAACGCACAGTCACTGGCCCATCGGCTAAATGGTATGTCGAAGAAAAATCAGGGTCCCATGCAACTTTTGAGTCATTGGCCAAAGAATTCTTGACCTTGTTCCAATTACCCATATGCCATGACAATGGTCTATAACTACTGTCTAACTTCAAACAAACCTCAGCCACACACATCGCTGACCACATTCATGAGTGGCGTAGGCGACGTAGTTTGTGTAAAGCAGAAACCACCAAGGAACAATGTCTCGACTGGTTTCTTAGATCACTAGTCTCTCTCCTTGGAAAGGATGTAGCTTCCACCTTCCCTCAATTAGGATAGGAAGCCATCAGTAAGGCCCAATAGTATGACCTCATCTATGCACAGTTAGGGTACTTATACACGATACCTCCTGATCTTCCAAAACCTGTGCCATTTGGCCAAGACAAACCAAGGATGTCTCACTCAACAGACGAACTAATAGGTGCCACCACACACCATGGTCCACAACCCCAACCACCACCAATGTATGGAACACCTCAATACCTGCCAGCATATGGGGGCACTCCTTATTTCCCCCCACCTACTTATCAACAGCCATACCTTATTGCTATACCTCCACCCATTAGTGGACCACCACCGGCACCTCCCATACATCCACCTATTCCCACAAACAGTGGTACCCCCTCCACATCAGCTTATAGTACTAGTGAAAGCACTACGCCTTCCTATGTACCTTATGGATCGGTACCACCACAAAATCCATACTTCCCGTTTCCTGGTCCTCCACAACCCATGGCTCCCCCACATCCACATGCGGGGGTAAATTTTGTTCAACCTTGTGCTGCTCAACAATACCAAAGTTTTGAATAGTTGAATACAACCAACCCAAATCATCCATCGAACAATGCCAAGAAGAAAGGATGGACCAAGAATCACAACAACCCAGGTCACGACGGGAATCAACCCCCACAACACCAACCAACTGGGGGCAACCAGAACCAAGGGAACCAAAACCCCTAAGGGGGAAATAATAACAAATGCCAAGGGAGAAATAATGTTAAAACCATATTCCCTTGTGCCCTTTGTGGTGAGTTCGGTCATTACACTCACCATTGCCCCCAGATCGCTGATTTTAAATGATTGAAAGACTCAGGTAGTCTTCCCCATTCTCCTGCACAACCTACCCCTCCATAGGCACCACAACAATACGTGCAACAACCCCCTCCCGTCGTGATGCAAAATCCTATTCCACATCAAGGTGTGATAAACACCCAACAGGACACACATCATCCCCCCCCCTCAGGTAGGACAATACCACAACCCCAACAATCTAGCAGAGTGTACAATTCTCCTCACCAGTGAGGAAGAAATTCTTCTGCAAATGCATAATCATCAGTATCATACACCAGCTGAGTCTACTCCCATCTCTCTAGAGACAAACCCTACACCAACAGGACCCCCTTTGGTGATCCCTCGCCCTTCCGTCAAACCACCACTATGCATCCCTCGCATGCCCTCACGTAGGAATGTCCACAACCCACAGGCTAGGGCAGCTCATAACTATAGCTTGGTAGACGACTTAGCGTAATCCCCGACTGCCATGTCAGTCTTGGAAGTCCTCCATACTTGTCCTACGCAACAAAAATCCCTACTTTCCACCTTGGGGGAAGTCGACCCTGCTGATACTTGACTCATCACCTTTGATCTTTATAGTGGAGAACCTCGTCTTCCCGCCTTGATCACTTTTCAAATACCAGTAAAAATACGGAACATCACAGTTCATCGATGTATCATCGATGAAGGTGCATCTACATGCATTATGTCCAAAATAGTATGGTAGAAACTTGGTTCCCTGGAACTCATACCCTCTGCCATCACATTACGAGCTTATGACGAATGACCATCCTCTCCGGAAGGGCTCTTCCAAAATGTCCCCGTTGAACTTGGGGGCAGGACTATTCTCATCGACATCGAAGTTATCGACGCCCCTCTCGATTATAATATCATGTTTGGTCCTAGCTACATGTACGCTATGAAGGCAGTGGCATCTTCCATCTTTTGGACAATGATGTTCCCCCATAATGGGAAGATCATTACCATTGACCAAGTCTCACATTATGAGCCTAACCCATCTACCAACCTCGATAACATTATTCCTCTCATCCACACCAACCAAGACGCATATCCACTCGTCGAGATGGGTCCTAGGATTTTTAAAGATCCATTTTTGTTAGGGACGGACCATGGAGCACCACCACTCCTTCATCCTGTTAATCAAGTATGCGTCATCTCATCTAACAGAACTCACACAGAGGATGCTATTCCTCCTCAGGAGGCTTCAGTCATTCCTGACATCCCAATAGTCGCAGAACCACTCCCGATGGAGCCTCCTGCGCACTTGTTGACCCCAATAGTACATGAATCCACATCCCCTCAGGGGAATAGTCCTTTTTGGGAGACAGTTTCCCAAACCCTCACTCAAATTCCCTTCTTTTACCCTCCACCAGGTATCGAAGCTTTTCAGGTAGCCACAACGCTTACACTTCCCAATATGGTGTTAGCAATCCCAGTGTGGTATTTACACCCGCTTGAGATGGTCCCTCGACCATCCCTTCCCCCACCGGAAGGCCTCCCCATGCCAAAACTCATCCTTACCCCAACCCCCCCCCACTCACTAACCTCCCGGCTACAGCTGGGGGCAGGAGAAAGAAGAAAGAGGCCACCGCTCCACTTCCTCCACGCATCCCACCACCTTGCACACTATGTGAGAAGGAGGGCCACCAAACCAACAACTATCCATCACTACCTGAATTACAGAATTTGATCCCCCTCAATCCAACTCCCACAACACCTACCACTACTACTAGTCCCACCACTATCACCCACCCTTCTAGTAGTAAAGGGTTGCAGACCAAATACGCTTGTTCTATATGTTCAGAGTATGGCCATTACACCCATCATTTCCCAGTACTACCACACTTTTAGCAGACATTAGCGGTTGTACGCCAAAAATTCCAGAACAACCCCAGTCCTGCTAAGTCCTCGTCAATAAATATCACTGACATCCGCTATGTCACCACTTTAGTTAATGAATGTGTGAGATGCCCTTGCTCTCTCTGTGATTCGTTAGCTCACTTTACATACCAGTGTCCTATGATTCTTGAATATAGGCAACGTCAATTGGCCCTGCTTCACCGACCCGCAGAGGCAATAATTGACATTACCTCATCCCTAGAGAATCTTCATGTCATTTCTCCCGAGCCCGAGGCACTCCCAACGCCTCCATGGTTCTTAGATGACGTCTCTGAGGATTTACCCCACAACCCCCCCAAATCTCTTGCTCATTACCCTACAGACACTCTCCACCCAACCACCACGGGTACCCCTCAGTACTTCAATATATGGTTTATGTCGAGTGAACCCTCAGCATCTCCTGGCATTGCTCCCTCTGCTTCTCCATCAGGGGGCAACCACATTATCACCAAGATCACTCCTCATGACCCATTTTATTCCCTCCATTTCCAATGTGACGAGGAAATACTGGAAGATCTAAACCACCCAGACTCTCCATGGGATGCACTACATCATCGTGCACTCTTCTCTCCACAGGAAGCCCTCATGCCTCCTAACCAAAACCCCATTTACGCAGTTGAAACCAAAGATTTTATCCCATCAGGGCCTATCGATTGGTTCAATAATCCCATTCCTGCCCCTGATGCTTTTGAAGAAGGTAATATGGCCAACATTTCCCCCACCATCAAAATCAACATTTCCATCAAACATGGCATCGTCGAAGAAATCACCATTGGAGTGACTTGCACTCTTTAGGAAATCGCCTCATATAAATCCCTCTTCCAGGAATATAGGGATATTTTCGCCTGGTCATACACGAAAATGCCTGGCATCGATCCCTCTATTGTCGAGCATCGCATCAACACTTGGCCTAACATCACACTAATTCACCAGAAACAACGACCGCTACACCCATCCAAAGCTGCGGCTATCAAAGCCGAAATTGACAAATTACTCGTTGTCGAGTTTATTTATCCCATCGCTTATACTTCATGGGTTTCAAACCCTGTACTTGTCGACAAAAAACAGGGCACTATCCGTGTTTGCACAGACTTTCACGATCTCAATAACGCATGTCCCAAAGACAACTTTCCAACTCCTTTCATCGATCAAATTATCGACGACTGCGCCGGCCACGAGGCTCTGTCCTTTATGGATGGATTCTCTGGCTATAACCAAATTCAAATCCACCTAGCTGATCAGTATAAAACCACATTTACTACCCCGTGGGGTAGCTTTGCATACCATGTCATGCCTTTTGGCTTAAAAAATGCCGGCGCAACTTTCCAGCGGGCGATGACATACATCTTCCACGATCTGGCTAAAATCATCCTCGCCTACTTGGACGACCTCACAGCTCGATCCAAGAAACGCACCCAACATATCGATGATTTACGAATCATCTTTCAATGGTGTCATTAGTACAACATCCGCTTGAATCCTCTCAAGTGTGTGTTCTGCGTCACCGTCGGTGCCTCCTCGGTTTTATTGTTTCCCAAAGTGGTATTACCATAGACCCCCTCAAAGTCCAAGCTATCACTAAAATTCCACCTCCCCGAAATTTACGACAACTCCAGAGTCTACAGGGCAAAGCTAACTTTCTTAGACGCTTTGTTCCCAATTATGCCATACGTGCGCATGGTTTCCTCTGCTTACTATGTCACGACATCCCTTTTCACTAGGATGACTATGCCCAATAGTAATTTGACAATCTTAAAGCAACGCTTTCAAATGCATATTTAATTAGTGCACTTGACTACAATCGCGACTACATCCTCTATATATCAGCATCAGCTGTATCAGTAGCCGGCATCCTCGTCTAGCTTGGAGATGACAATCGTGAACACGTTATTTACTACATTAGTAAGAACCTCTCAGGACCACCCTTGAAGTATAAACATGAAGAGAAACTTTCTCTTGCAGTTGTCCTCATAGTCCAGAAACTGTGCCATTACATTCTTCTTTGCACCACAAAGGTCGTCGCAGATTCCAACCCTATGCAGTACTTTCCTAGCCGTCGACAAGTTAACGAAAAATTCGCTCGATGGATCGTTATCCTTTAGGAGTATGACCTCGATTTCTCAACACCTAAGAGTAAGAAGGCCCTTGTTCTCGCCAAACTTGCAATAGCCCTCCCCTCTGACACCACCAGTGCCCCTGTCAACACTGACTTTCCTAACAAACATCTCTTTTACATCACTTCAGATGATCCTTGGTATGGCGACCTTCGCTTCTACCTACGAACTCAAAAGTTTGGTAACCATCTATCATGAGATGATTGTCGACGTATTCGCCATCAGGCCCCCCGCTATCTCCTCATCGGAGACATCCTATACTGGCGGGGCATCGACACCATTCTTCGTCGATGCCTAACTATTGACGAGGCTGACAGAGTCTTAAATGACTGCCACAATGGTGCATGTGGGGGCCATCTTTCAGGTATATCCACTGCTCAAAATATTATCCGAGCTAGTTACTTTTTGCCTACCCTGTTTCATGATTGCATTCATGCCATGAAACGATATGAGCAATGTCAGATCTATGCCAACAAAGCCCGAGCTCCCCCTGCTCTTCTTCACCCTGTCATTATTGCCGACCCTTTTTGTAAATGGGGCATCGACTTTATGACTTGTAATCCCCCCTCCAGCAATGGTCACAA
>JZKD02S1674107.1:612097-623547 GCA_000966675.3 Picea glauca | reverse complement strand
TCTCTCAAGGAACCCATCAATGGGTTATATCTCAAGAAATTTTATGCTTAAAAGTAGTCATTCTACTTTAGGTTATTTCTTTTTTAGTGTTTTTTAGTCTTTTTCCTCCTCCCCTATCGTCTAAACTATCCTTTTTGCTATTGACAGATGCCTCCTCCACCAGCCTACCACATTGGTTACGCCGATGGTGCCAGCCGTTGGACACAAAATCTTACTTCGGCTGCTTGGGCTCTCTACACCCCCTCACATAAAATGCTACATTCAAGCAGCATATGTTTGGGGCCAACCACCAACAACCAAGCTGAATTCACTGCAGTCATCAGACTCTTGGTCGACGCCCAACATCATCAAATTCTTCACCTTAGTGTCTTCCTCGACTCTCAACTAGTCGTTCTCCAGCTCAACAATGTGTACCGTGTACGCGATCCATGCCTCTTTCGCAAATACCTGCAGGTTAGGCTGTTATCTCGACATTTTGATTCCATTACATTTACACATATTCCAATACAATTGAATCAAACAACAGATCAAATAGCTAACATGGTGTTAGATTGGCATATATCACATCAAGCTACACATACATAAACATATCATGAAACCCTGGCACAACATATATATAAAATGGACGTACTCACAACATTAGCAAAAAACATGTAGACAACATCATGATCTCAAAATGTATATATTCATGTATATGTAAAGGCCCATCAGGCCATCCGAATGTTTACATACAAAAATAAATATATCCACAGGCCAATGCAGCACCTCGGTACAAAAAATCTTCTCACCAGCCTATATACAACAAAAACAAAGATGTACATCATGCACCACTCATGGTGCCTCTATCGTGCCACCACCTGCCCCTCCCTCAGGCGGTGGCGACCCACCACCACCTGCCCCAGGCGGTGGTGGTCCACCCACAGGACCCTCCTGCCCCGGTGGTAGGCGGCCACTCGTCATAGCAGTAAACACTGCTGCTCGTCGCACTATGGCCTGCCATGGTGGCGACACCCCCACAGACTGCTCCAGGAAACTCTCGTCCTGGATGCGCATCCACATGCCCTCCGACATGTCCTGTAAAACCGTCTCCAGACGACGGCGTATATCATCATAATCCACTTCGGCCGCCGCCGAAGGAGTGTGTGATGGCCCCACACTAGGGTCAGCAAACCGGTGCCTCCTCGCTGCCTTCTCTGGCTCAGCTGGTCGCCCTGAAAAATCCTCCCACCGCCGTCTCTCTCCATGCGGTAGTCTCTCTAGCTCTCGACGCACCGACACTCTCTGCATCTCCACCTCGTGCTTGCAAGGTGCCACATTTGCACATGCACAAAACAACAACAAAAGATAGTATCAACATCTATATCATATACATATGGACTGATATCTTAACAAAAAAAAACAACATAAACCAAAACATGCACACCCAATACTAAACATACCTCGATGGTCAAAAACCTCCCCTGGAGGTAGCACCATGTCCAGGTCACCCCGGAAGTCCACCCCAGCATAGGGGTACCGAAATATCACCTGTGGCATCTGTCACCATATTTGTGTCGCCTCTACCGAAAAGAAGTGGCCACCTTCGCCACCACCATGGCGAAGAAAAACTATCGACCACTGCCTCAACCACAGCTCTCGCACCCCCGACATCTCTAGTAGAACCCTCGGGCGCAACATCGGCACCCTCTATAAAAATCAGGCCACTAGGATGGACCCGAAAGAAAACTCTCCTCCATTAGTGGACCAACAGTGCTCCAACTATGCCACCATCCTAGCATGGAGCGTCAGCCCCCAAGCGAACTGCTCTCCGACCACCACTCTCTCTAGCACCAACAAATGGCCACCACTAATCCACTGGGTCGCAAGTGACCCATATATCCGAACAATCATTGCCTCTATACAGCGATGTGCTAAGGAGTCTATCACACCGATACTCACCACTGTCCTAGACATAAAGTCCCAACTTGAGCAGCATCTCTGGCCAATATCGGCTAGCGAAATGGTCCTGGGTAACACCGGCTCCACCGGTAGGGGCGTTCCCTGAAAGGGGAGCCCAGTCAAGAAATAAATATCCTCCACCGTAGTGAAGGGGATCTGCTCTCCTTGCACGAGGAAGCAATGCAGCTCCAGACTCCACATCTGGATCAGGAACTGCAATAGATACTCCTGTGCCCGTATCAACAGGCACTCAAAGAACTTTAGCAACCCACAGGTTTCCAAAGTCGCATACACCCCGGGCCCCTTAATGGCCACGACGTCTCGCAACTGGGCCCAGTCTCGCTCTCGCCACCGCACTGGCATCGTCACTACTGTCCACCTGCAGACAACATAGAGTCCTATATCAGCTCATGCAACCATCAACAACATCACAAAGACTCATTTTTTACCCTTCCACCTTGCCTCCTAGGTGCGGTTTTTCTTACCCATAGGCGTGCACACATGCACGCCGGTTCATAACACAGGCGCACACATATGCGCAACTGTTCATTACACAGGTGCGCATAAATGTGCGCCTATTCACTGCACAGGTGCGCATCAGCGCACACCTATTTTGCTTCACAGGCGTGCCCCTACGCGCGCCTGTTCACCATACAGACGCGCACAGGTGCACACCTATCAAACCCACAGTGCGTGCCTATTCAAATCATAGGCGCATCTCATGGGCGCACCTTAAATTATTCCTATCTCACACCCATGCATGTATATTGGGTGTACAGGCACACATGTATGCGTGCCTTTCACCGAATCGCCCGCGCATGGGGGGCCCACACCCCCTAAATACCCCTATATGGCCCTCCATACAAACCCTGCCAAAAAATTGAAAACCTATTTCTATGCAGGATGATCAGACCACTAACCTGATACTCACAAATCCTCAATCGGCTCCCTCATCCTCCTCGAATCTACAAATCTCCTTTGAAAACTACTTGTCCACTCACTATTGCAGTAGGTACAAATGAGGTGGCAATGTGGGCCCTACGACTATATATAGGCCTTTTTCCAAACTTCCACTCACCATTCCGGTAGCCCAAGGTGTCCATTTTTCAAACCATTTTCCCGCCACGGGATCAACATCCCGTCACCTACATCACAATAGTCCCTGGGTCGCTTTTCATCCTGAGCCCCCAGGGCATGTTTTTTCTCATATCATGGTCAGGTATGCACGCACATAGTCACATTTATCAAATGCATGCTCATATCTTTGATTCTCTTCAGATATTGTTCACTTTGGGTATTTGGTAGTTATGTGTGCAGGTACTTGCTCATCATCCATCAGCATAACCCCTTCAGGTATATACTCATCACTGGCATGTAGTCTCTCCTGCTGTATTGCATTTACATTTCTAGTCACACCCTCTGATATTGGCCTCTAGGATACCCATTCCCGACTCTGTAGTACCCATGCCTCCATTTGCATCATCGGTACTATTACCCAGTAGCATTCTTACCCATGTGAGTTGTCCCATTCATAGCACCTCTTGACACCTTTTTGACACTCATGTTGTTTTTTTCATTAACCTTTAGGGATGGGAGTCTCGATAGTCTTTCATCATGTCGTGCATCAGCCACATACTCCTCCTCATTTTTCTAGCTTTCCCACACAGACTCCCATATTATCTCTTTCCGGTTCTATTTTTTACCTACATCACCGTAGTATCATGAACCCTCCATTTCACCCACAATCAGTTTGCCCATCTATGAACCTACCTTCATTTCACCTACCTCATACAGAAACTCAACACTGGGGCCCCCACCCTTCATCAGTTTTCCAAGCAAAATATGCCCTTCATGGGGCACTCATATCACACTGGGGAACCCGTTTCTATATTTGTACATTTCTCCCAAAAATTATTCGTTATTTATTGTACAAACGCCTTTATTTACAGTCATTTCATTAATCCTTTTTGTCGTCACCTTTGGTGACCTTCTTTCCTCCTTTTGGCCAAACGCAACCCATGTCACCCTTGGTTGGAGCATTACTCATCATCTATTCTGGCCGACATCGTCCACATATTCAGAGTACCCCACAGGTCACTTACCTCTACCCTCTGCAGTTGTTTACTTTGTCTCGCCTCTGGCACAACTTCTAATCGGTCTTGTCATCCCCCTGACACTCGAACTTGTTACACGGTTCTGGCCACTGTCAATCTCATACATCCTCCAACCAAGGGCAGTCTTGAGTCTTCTCACTTCTTGACTTCATCCATGTACCTCTGCCACTCCCTCAGCTCAGTAGCTTCCACGAACCCCTTTTCTTCTGGGAGTCACGTTCCCCTTTTGTCGACATCAACACAATTTTCCAGAAGGGCGACAGTATCTTGATTCTCATTATCCATTCAATGAGAGATCTCGGACGGCACAGGGTGAAACACCATTGCTCCTTGCTGTCATTGGCCCCCATAACATTCGACACCAACACTTTCTCATGTTATGGTGGGTCTTACTTTGCGACTATTGTAGTTAGTTATTTTATTCGCCGAAGACCTCTGAACTTGGCAAGGCTATCAATTCCCACACCATCACTGCTACTTATTACCTCGATCAATGCCTACTATTCAGAGCATGTTCATCTGCAAAATTATCTTCTGCCTCTATCACGACCACCCTCGAGGGTGCTGCAGTTGTCTACACCAACGCTTTCGTCATCTTTTTTCAGAGTTACATAACACGAGCATGGGGCATGCCTGCCTCGTTTGTACACAGTTGTATATTTTACGCACCTTATGGAAGGTTGGGTCCTACCGGTTCCTTTCTCCTCCAACGGATTGCTCTACACGATCCCACTATTGCTCTATCTTACAACAACCTTCTCAGTAGAAGAAACATTGATGGATTTTGGCTATACGTATGCTCCTAACCTCATCCATCAGGGGTCATCTGTTATCACTGAAATTTTGTCAGCACATGGTTACAAGAACTCAGCATCGTCAAACAGTAATGAAGTCATTCATGGCCATGAATTAATCTCACAGCATTAAAAAAGGGAAAAAAACTATACAAAGTAGTGAAAAATTGAAGAGCGCTTTAGAAGTTGGGTGTGTGCGCACATGCGCAAAAGAGGAACATAGCGTGCACAGAAGAGGAATGTAGCATGCATGCATACACGCACGATGCGCAACTGTTAGCGAAAAAAGCCATGCACCTACTAAAAAACGCATTTATTGAAGTGGTCGGCCTCCCAACCACTTATGGATCAACTCCCAAGCCGATTTGACCCTCAAATCTGAGCTGAGTCCGAATGGTAGGCTGGTCAAAGACCTAATAATGCCCTAAATGGCCTCTTTTCACACTACAAAGCAGTTAAACAAAATCCCAAAGCAATGTTATAAAAAGCCATGAATGCACCTCATTTTCTCAAGGAATTTCAAGTAATGTTATGCTGCCTATATTGTTTTAAGGACTCCATCCTTGACAAGAGCACTTTGGCACCATTTCATTGAGAAATCCTCTTGTCCATTGAGTGGATTTGCAAGGAGTTCTTTCATCACCATTTTCATTTTTCATGTTGTAAGGAGAGCAAGCTTGTGAGGGTCCAAGAGCCTTCCCTTGGAGGAAGAAGGGACTCATAGTCCCCTTTCTTCTTGGTGCTTTGATTTCATCAATAGATCAGCCTAAAAACATTGGTGACATGGGTCTTTTTGTGTTTGTTATCTCTATGTCCCTATGCTTATGATTTTATTTTGTATTAGTCTAAATCTTGCTTATAGTTTTGTTTTTCTTTCTCTAACTCTTTCCTCTACAGTTGTCCTGCCTAGCAGACCTAACTAGGCTTGAAAGCACCTCTTATTTGCTCACCAAGGTGATGAATAAGGGTGCAACACTAAGGCCAACACAAACTCGTTGACCTTAAGTTTCTAGATGAGGGTGCGGAGCACACAGAAACAGTTCCAAAAATGGGCCTCGTACTCGGCACCGTATGGTCGCCCTGTCGCAAGGCATCGAACTAGTTGAGCTGACGCTCAATGAATTCCTCAGAAAGATACCTCTTCTGGAATCTTTCCTGGAACAGTTCTCGTGACACATCATCGACAACCATGTTCAAGGTGGTAGGAGTGTCTTCCGCCATAGAAGAGCGTTCCCCTTCAGTTGAAATACCACCATGCGGACCTTCATACTGGAGGTCATAAATGTGAAGCATGAAGCACACTCCTTCTCTATAACCGTGCCTCAATGACGCAACCATCTGTGACACTTGAGTACTTGAGAACTCAACTCTCTCGAGTTCTCGGTGGATACTAACGGTAATAGGTAGGGCGTGTTGTGGACCCTCAGGGGTACAGGTACCCTGGCCTCATCTCAGTACTGATGGTGAATCAATGCCTTTTTGACATTACCTAGAAGGGCCTTGTCAGACCAACATCATCCCTTACAACAAGCGAATCCAGCCCAAGGAATTGCTCTTCCCCTTGGGGGTTCGACTCCGAGGGTGCGAGAACTTCTGGAGGCGTCACACCTCCTTCCTCGGTACCACGTTGCGAACTTATGAGGTGACCTCTGAAAGAGATCACCACATGGACACGTTAAGGTTTTTAATTAACAAAAGGGTTAATACTCATAGGTTTACTACAGTGGAAATCCTAGTGATCCACACTCGCAGGGTTGAACCTCGCTCTGATACCATATGTAACAACCCCTTCGTTATGGCCATGGGCGAAGAAAAAAAAAATTTGTTTTTTTTTAAGAATTAAGAGGAAAGAAGGAAACAACAACAACAAATGACCACACCACAAACGATGAATAGAAGCACGCAACCCAGGCAACAGGAAACTATGAAACCACACATAGGCACAAGGGAAACTGGGCAAAACATGCACAGAATAACCAGGAGGAATGACTGCCCGCCCAACACAAATGAGACCACGCCTACAAGCTAAGGGACAACATCCCCATCCTGACACAATGGCCTAGATGAACAATATGAGAACCTCAAGGCACGTGAACCCAATGCCTAAAGGCGTTCAACCCATGCACCAAAGAAACTTGCAATGCCCGACAACACTCACACATAACGCACCGACTCCGGCCAAGATCTCATTCATCGCTATCCCACAGGGCGCACCATGATCACTGCATCAAGAATCATGTCATTCCCAGGTGATAGGTGTGTCAATAACCTTGGCACAAGCATAAGCTATTTGGACCAAGGACTTTAGAAAACTCTAACGCACTAGAAGTCGAATACTGGCTGGGAGACTATACCTACACCCCACACAAAAGGTCGACGAGACACAAAAGGATGAAAACAAGGGATGAGACCAGCCCATACATGACATCGTCCCCGTCCCAACCAATCACCCAGTCTAACCAGTCCATGATTACAATCTAATTTAACATGGGTCCCATTCTAAACGTGGCACGTCAAGTTACAATTAGTCAATAATGCATCCGCTAAATAAACGTTAATACAATCAATCTTGAAAATCTAAGTAATCAATACTAAAACTATAATTCAATTTATAACTCAATTTAGCAAGTCTAAAATTTTCAATCTAGTCTTTACTCACCAATCAAATTTTAATCATTAACACAACCTAAAAGGTCAATTCTATACTAATCCAAAATCTCCATCCAACTATCCATTAACTTAATAACAACAGTAACAATCTTAATGTAGAATGTTACCATTACAACAATGAATATAGCAAATAACAAGGCATTTAACATGACAATTAACCTAAAAATTAATATAGCATTAACAACATTAACTACATCAAGGCAGAAAGCAACAATGAAACATATAGTAACTCAATAAATTACCACATGTGTCTATATTTACTAACTGTACCAAAATGACAGTTGTCTACAAACATTAAGGGAATTGGATAAGAATTGTAAATTCCATAAAGCCATATACATTAAACGAGAGACTAAGGCCATGCACCGAATTAGATTTACTTCCATATGCCTTTAATAAGATTCATTGTCGGGTAAAGGTAAAAACTCAGGGATAAATGCAGAAGCATTTAGTTGGTTGTCTAAAACTAATTCATTTACAGGTTAAAGGTGCAGTCAGCAATTTAGGCAACTCATGGCCAAATGACAGCAAACATAGTCCACAATTAAAGGCAATTTGGGGGTGAATGACTGGAAAAACACAGTCATCAATCCAAGTAAAAATGTGGTCCTCAAGGTAGCGACACAGTCCACTTAAATTGAGCAGAATCGTTGTACAAATACATATCAAGGAATTCACCTAGTTGTCCCATTTAATAAGAAAATCGCTCAGTGAGTAAATGGAATTACCGGATGCAAGGAATTGGTACTACAACACGATGTGGGTACAACTAGTAACCATAGAATCAACACAATCAACCCAACAATGCATACATAAATCGCTTGGCTAAATAAATGGCAATTGTAGTGCATTTAACACAGGTAGAACACAGGATGTGAAACCGAATGATTTTTACCAAATCTTAATCACTAAATGAATTCAAAAACGTGTTGCAAAGAAAGAACATTGTCCAGAATTCAATCCACGCAAATGGTAAACAGAGAAGGCAAAGGCAACTGGAGAAGATTGTCTTCATCGCCAGATTTTACAACAACGAGTCTACACAGGATTCTTTAGGAGATGGTCACAGGTTGAAGATTTGGTTCTTGTTCTAAAACAAAATTCATAGTGTTGGAGTCCATAAAAATAATTTGTTGGTCGCAGAGGTCAAGAGAGCACAACCGTCACCCAGATGCATCAAAGGAAAAGGCATTCAAACACTCTTAGAAGCTGGAGTCTAGCTACTAATTGATGCAAGGAATGAGGTTTCAAGGCAACAGGTTATATTAATATGGTTTACTTCCCGTGCGCAGGCTATCAATAAATTGGACATTGTAGAATCACATCGTTTTCTTCAATTTAAGGTGCAGAGAAAAGAAAAAGGGGCACAGTGAATGGCCATCAAAAACCACACAGGGTTAAAACTTATCCGTCAACACCCAAAACATATTTATAATTTATCCAAGAATAAAAATGCAGGGTTAAAATTTATCCTCCAATACAAAATGCAAAGTTATAATTTGTCCAAGAATAATAACGCAGGGTTGGAATTTATCCTTCATTACAAAACGCAGAGTTATAATTTATCCAAGAATAAAAATGCAGGGTGAGAATTTATCCTTCAGTACAAAATGCAGAGTTATAATTTATCAAGAATAAAAACGTAGGGTTAAAATTTGATCCATCAAGATATAAAAATGGGGTAAAAATGAGAGAATGACGAGATATAAACATGTTGAGGTTGAAGAAAAACTTTGCCAACAAGCAAATTTGCAGAGTTAAATAATCGCATTAAGGTGCAAGACAAACCATTAGCCAAAGACAAACATCAGAGGTAGACGGCTGACAGGAACATCCTTTTCTCATCATCCTCGCATAAAAAAGCAGGGTGTTGAGATCCATAGGTTTATTAATGTCGAAGTGACGACCGTAGATCAGGCTCCTGGTTGACTGCTCAGGCAAGGATTGGTGAGCTAGGGACAAAGGAAAAATATACCGCAATCATCACAATCAATCAACCACAGGATGGTCAAGACATATAGGGAAACGAAGGCCATGGGAGTCAATCAATCATTGAGCAGGCTATGGAAAACTTCAGTCATCAATTAGAACGCTAGACCATCAATTTCCTTAACCAATTAAACATGCAGATCCAAAGCATAAATCCTACTACAATCTATCATGCAAAAATAAAGAAAGTGTACCATTGCCTGATCGCCCACTCTAAGTTGATGTCTCGCTCGCTCCGTGCAACTCCCGCTTGTCGACTGATGAGACTTCACCGGTACCTCCCAACCAATGCTAGGGGTACTCTTCTTCCCCCTTAGCCCCCCAATCCACAAAGTGGCCATGCACATTATCCAGAGAATCAGCTAGCTCCCAACTCGCCTCGCAAGGTCGAGCTACCACTCCTTACCGAGTTGGGTATCCCAAATCCCACAAGCTAATTCAGTCAAGTATAGATTTCTGCAATGTAACTTTACGCAAAATAGGAGAGGTCCATCATCCTTCTCCTCCCTCCATTATATAGAGTTTCCAAGTCCCTTACTTTCCCAAAATCCCATTTTATTTAAAGTTTAATAAATTAATTCATAAAAATTCCTCCCTGTACATGTGTCACCAATTCCCTTCATTCCTCCAAAAAATAATTTCTTTATTTAATTAATTACCCTTATTTACCTCACCCACTTAGGGTCATTCCTAGAATGGCTCCTGGGTGTCCCCAAATTCCCTTACAAGTTTTAATGACTTTCCCCATTACCAATTTACTAGTTGAATTAATTTAGAAAGTTCTTAAATGCTAGATACCTTGCTAAGTTTGACTTTCTGCTTTTTCCCTTATGTTTCCCTTTTCTTTTTATGTCTCCCTCCTTCCCTAGTTTCCTAATTATTTTAGATTTCCCTCTTTCCTCTTTTCATTTAGAACTCAACTTGGCAGGTGCATAAATCAACTTTTTCCCTTTTCCCTTTTTAATTAATAAATTTTAAATTATCATAATATAATAAAACAATTATTTCCCCCTTTTTAAAAATTTTATCTCAACAATTTTTTATGAATCAATTGAATTGCTTACTCCCTTCTTGTTACAAGATTATATATATATATATATATATATATATATATTAAAAGGATAGAAAAATTCTGCCACCAGTATAATTTAGACATAGACTTTAATTTTCATGTTGGGCGACAATTTATTACGGAAATTGTTTTTTTTTTTAACTTCTTATCACGTTACTCGTCTTAAGGCCATCTAGGTTCATTCATTTATCATTAACAACGCGACGTGCCCTTCAGGATGCACTAGGTTCTCCAAGGGTGCCACTCGCCTCATCTATTTCCCTTGCACGACATGCTCTTCAGGACGCACTACGTGCTCCAAGGGTTCTACTCGCCTCTTTCCACTTTTCTTGCACGACATGCCCTTTAGGATGCACCACATGCTCCAAGGGTGCCACTCACCTATTTCCATTTTTCTTGCACGACGTGCCCTTCAGGATGCACCACGTGCTCCAAGGGTGCTACTCACCTCTTGACTGACTTGGTAGACATCAAAAACCCCTGGAGTCAATACTCTTCCAGGTGAACTTGTGGGAGACTAAGGGCCTCTAAGGAATAAGTCCCCCACCTTATTATGTGCCCCTTAGAATCATTGTGAGCGACTGTCATAGTCTTCCCTCATGGTATTGTGGGTCCTTTCAAACTAGGAAAACATTAGCCTACAGTTCGATCCACGGTGGGAGTGCTAGTAGGATATGGCAGGGTTGTTGTCCACACCTCTCCCTCAACATCTCTAGTAGTCATGCATGACCCCTCTACTCCACATGTGAGTCTGGTCGGAAAGCTATCGTCATCCTGCATCATCAACGAATCATGACAACAATATATCCATAATCATATCATCTAATCAAATGCACTAATATCACATATAAAACAATCAAACCCCAATGGTTC
>JZKD02S1674107.1:565507-582758 GCA_000966675.3 Picea glauca | reverse complement strand
ACCTTGTGTAAGAACCTAAAGATTATGGCCACTAAGGTTACCAATTCGCAGTCAGCCCCTGGGCAGGAACAGTCGACAGTTCGATCCGAACGTACGGGCAGGGTATCAAGCCCGACATCAACTAAGAATCTTCCACGCAGTAATTGTGGATTTACCTCAAAGTGACCCCCATAATATGATTAGACCACCACACTCAGTTAAACCACGAAGGGTTAGTCCCCGTAGCTTACCCGAATGCAACCTCGTGCGTAACCCCTGTGTGAGAGGGGGATCCCAAGAAGACTTATATGATAACTGGATTTACTCTCCCTAACTCAGGATGCTAATGTTTGTTTTAGAAACTTTGGAGATTTATGCTCACAACCCTAATCCAAAGTACTACACCTATTCTACTGTTGGTGGAGGATCCTAGCAAAGAAAAAGTTCTAGGTGATTTTAATTAGCGTTGATTTTTGTGGTTGTCCTTTACGCAAAAAGGGTGCATGGAAGTGAAACAAGTGGAATTAATACTCTGACCCAAAGAGTGCATCAAGCATGATAAGCAATCATTTCCTTTCGATGAACATCTAGCTAAGGGAGAGAGAGAGTTCTTTCACTAACAAGCACAACTACGGAATGCCCTCAAACAATTCTTTTCTCAACCAAATTATGATGTAATGCAAAACTTTTAAATGCCTTCTAATATGCTCAATCAACCATAAAGATATCTTCTATTTTTTGTGTAGGGACGATGATCAATACAACACAATGCTTATTTTTGCTAATTATTTTCTTGGTATGAATGAAAGACCAAACTAGCATCAACAAGAATCACACAAACAATACACCCTTCGTATCAATCAAAACGAAAAACGAAAGAAAAGAAACAATCAAAGAAAAAGCGAACTTCACACCCAAAAGCAAAAGTTGAAGGACAAATGACCTCGACTGAAAACAAGGTACAGAGATCTGTAGACCTTTGATGGCCTTCACCAAGGTTTTTGCTCAATTGCAGAGAAAAGAAAAGCAATGCATAGGTTCCAAGCTTCACTCAATAGAAAAAAATCAATGCAAAAAGGTGAAGAAGGTTACAAGATCCAATCAACGAGGTGTTTATTCTTCAAAAATATGGGTGTCAATGTTAAAAGGGAAGAAAATTGACTCACTAGATCATTCAGCAGAAGAGCCCCAGAGGCAAACCCTAAAAAATGCAATTGTGGAGGGTTTTTGGCCAGAAGGAGGCTGGCGCTCTGTTTCCAAGGGCAAAGAGTGTTATAGCGCTCTGTGTAAGGCTTCTAGAATCACTGGTGCTCTGATAACACTAGGTCAGGGGCACCAGGGTCTAAAAGTCCCAGAAATGTCAAGAAAATTCAAAAATTGAAGTTCTAACTTGACAAAGATGCTGAGTATGATGGGATAAGGAGCCAATCATCTCATGAAACTAATCAAAGAGGGGTAAACTAGGTCTGAAACAATCAAGGGACAGAACAAGGTCAATGAGGAGAAAAATCCAAACAAGAGGTTTTGAATTGAGGCTATCTCCCCAGTGGAGTCGCCAGTTTCTGTTGTAGGAAAATCTGCCTGCGGACAAGTAGATCGACCTCTAGAGCTTGACCTTAACCCTAGACAGAAAAATTATTATCATGGACACTGACTTCCTTTCAAATATATCTAAACTAATGCGTGAGAAGGGAGGATAACATAAGTACCTTTTTATCGATGTTTGTCCCTACACGCTCCGAGTTGCGCTCCGAACCTTTGCTCCTCGCTGAGAGTTGTGGACAAAACAAGATACAACCACTTCCTACTCTATCGACATTAGCTTGAAGATAGATCTATCACTAAATGATAAGTTCATGTAACGTTAGACACAAACTAGAAAGAAACAGGCCAAGCGTGTCATATTAATGAGAATAACGACAGCAATACTTACAATCGTAGATGCGAATGCGACAGCTTAGTCAAGTCCTCTTCGTCTAACCCTTGCCTGAAAGATCCACAACCTGGATAACATCAGCTTCACTAATCAATCTCCTTTGGCTGACTGTAAGTTTCCTCCAAGATCATAAGTTTCACTTATTCAATTCTTCCCCATACCACTCATGAGATCATAAGTTTGGTATGATTCTTTCTTTCTGTCCTCACTTATGAGATCATAAGTTTGACATTCTCTATTTTGCAGTCCCCATTCACCATTAGAAAGCTTGTTTATATAGCCTTGTAGAGGCTCAACAATCTTGAGATATCCTTGGGGAAGGTGAGGATTTTTCTCCTTCAGTTGAGGATCTTCCCTAGGATCATGGTTGGACTAGGGATTCGAATCCAACTACCTTCAAAGAATGAAAATATGCTTCCCCCATTCATCTCAACAGCTTAACAACCGCCCAGAATAGGTAGCGCTCCCTCAAAAGGGCCATCAGAGCGTTGTAGCGTTCCCTAGTAAGCTTTAGGGGGCGCCAGCGCTCTCAAAATCTATAGCGCTCCCTCAAAAGGTCCAGGGGAGCGTTATAACACTCCCTAACAGTGTATTGGGGAGCGCTGGCGCTCTGAGATAGTGTAAGGGGGAGCGCTCCTCTCCAAAACTCAGTTTTTTGGGTGCTTTCAGATGGAAAAAGGTTGTTTGACTTCAGTAGATCAGTTCTCCTCCTTCAAATCAGTCATGTGAGATGTTATAAGTGTTTCCTTAGTGTTGTTATCATGACAGTATGTCTAAGCATCCTTTGCGACACTAGTGACCAACTTGCGACACTTGCGAAAGTTGATGCGACACTTACGACAATTAAGAGGGATAATGCGACACTTATCCAGCTGAGCAATTTTGACGTGTAACAGTATCATTGAGGAGATTCATTTTGGGGGCTCAATTATTCTTTTAGCTATCATTGAGGAGATCTATACTGAAAAACCTTCATTTAGGCCCTCAAAATGGCCCTGGAAGTAAAAATTGCTAAAAATAGTAAATTGCCAAAAATGTCAGAAAATTGTTTTGAGCCAGTTGGAAAAGTTGGGTGGCCATTGATATCTATCTAGATAAAGCTCATTCCACATGAACAATGGAGATTGTCATTGATCAGAGAAAGGATCAAGGAGATATTCCATTGATATGCATTAAACCATAATTTACGGAGGGTTATATTTTCCCTCCTCAATTTTCATTTCAAACATCGTCTCGAGCAAACGAAAATTCTTGTTAACTTGTGGCAATAGTTATTTCAAGATACAGTAAACACATTCGGGCATAATGGCCAGAGGTTCCACTATTCCAGGGCATGTTCTTACTACTCATCTCCCTCCACCTAGGAGAAAAAGATGAGATGGTCCCTTGGTACACCGAGAGATATATTTCAAGCCAAAGAATTCCAAGGAAACCCTGCCTGCTCAGAGAACCTACCTAGTTGCATTCATGGCTGGCACAGAGGTTGATGTCATGGATTCCGAGATGGAAGAAGATGATTTGATGGGCAATGATACGGCAATGGATGATGGTAATGTAGAGACTCTTCCCACTCATGCACCCAAATTGAAATCAACCATAGCAAACAGAACTTCTCGACTCAGTGATGACGGTCTTGACAACACCAAAAGGAGTTTCAGAAAAGAAACCAACGTTGAACGCAATAGCCACTTTGCAACATGAAAGTAGGAATTCCAAAATTCCAAATTAGTCTATTCTGGGCAGAAGAGTTTTGTTGTAAAGTAATGATATGTTGATGCTCCCGGAGGTATATTTCAAGCCAAAAAATTATTCACTTGTGGGACTAGTGTCCTGTTCTCTGGATATACAATTAACATCTTCGGGAATCTGTCACATACCCACTATGGAAAAAATAAAATATTCGCTCTTACTCAAGGGATAGAATCCTCGAACTCCTATGGGGGCCTAGCGTAGGCTAGATCCCTTATCCACCTTCATGTGATCATTGGTTATGACCACAGGCCAAGCCAAGAGGCACCTTTCCCATTTCGCGAATCAGCAATGCAAGAGAGTCAAGTCTTTCAACTCTTCAAACACTGAAACCTGAAATCTTACCTTCGATGAGATCGACGGATGTGAATCTCCCCTTGATCTGACGGTCCTAGCCGTATCAGGATTTCAGTAACTAGGAGTTCAAAATGCAACGAACAAAACCACTAGTCACTCCATTCCCCAAACTTCGATATGCGAGTTCTTGTACAAGATCCAACGATCCTCAATGATTTGGATCCAATGGTCCATATCTTTTCAAATTTTTGTGAACTAGGAGTTCACGATGTAGCGACTCCAAATCTCTTGTCACTCCAATCCCCGAATTCTGATATGGGAATTCGTGTATGAGATCAACAACCCTCATTGGTCTAGATCTGACAGTCACTATCCCTCCTGAGCTTAAGGGTGTTGAAATACACTCGGTCTTAATCATGCGTCGGGGTTTCATATACCGGGATTTCATGACTTGTGAAGATGAGGGGCCTTGCCCTCTGGTTTCCTGGATGCCAAAACGCTGAAACTTATTCACACTAAACCGACTCATCCATAGCACATCAGGGTTTCGTATACCAGAATTTTGTGACTTGCAAAGACAAGGGGTCTTTCCCTCTGGTTTCCTAGATGTTGAAATCCCGAAAGTTATTCACACTAAACCAGCTCATCCATAGAGCACATCAGGGTTTCGTATACTAGGATTTCACGACTTGCGAAGACGAGGGGTCTTGCCCTCTGGTTTCCCGAATACTGAAACGCTGAAAGTTATTCACACTAAATCGGCTCATCCATAGAGCACATTGGGGTTTCATATACCGGGATTTCATGACTTACAAAGATGAGGGGTCTTTCCCTCTAGTTTCCCGGATGCCAAAATGACGAAACTTATTCACACTAAACCCGCTCATCCATAGACCGTATTGGGGTTTCGTATACCAGGATTTCACGACTTGCGAAGATGAGGGGTCTTGCCCTCTAGTTTCCTGGATGCCGAAATTCCAAAATTTATTCACACTAAACCAACTCATCCATAGAGCGCATTGGGGTTTCTTATACCGGTATTTTATGACTTGCGAAGACGAGGGGTCTTTCCCTCTAGTTTCCCATATGCCAAAACGCCAAAAGTTATTCACACTAAACTGATGGTCCAGATCACTCATGGATCAATGACCATGATCATGTCATGATTTTGTGAATATTGAGTTCATGCGGTCTTACCCTTTGACCACTCCAAGTTGTGAGTCAGTAAAATGCTACCCAACTGCCACGTGTCCTATATCGATGGATGGTTCTGAATACTTCAAGACTTTTAGGACTTTGACGAGTCCTCTCTCCCCTACATGCACCAGGCTAAACCTTGTGTGCCTTTTCTGCATCCAATGGCTATCGGTCCCCTGCGCTCGATTTGACGGTTCAGATATATTCTCCTGTGCACTCTTCTCTGGCTGTCTGGACATAGCCTCCAACGGTCCAGATTTTCCCTTGCGAATCGACGATTCTCCCTTCAGGAATTTGGGGAAATCCACAAATTAAACCAACAGTTTAAATCTGATTTCTATCTTGGTCTATTTGTCACTCTTGATCTTTCATACACTCTGAAACCTCCAAAGGGTTTCTCAACCTATGCACTCCATGCAGGGTTCTTGTACACAATGGTGTGATCCTTCCTAAGCTTGTCCAGGACTTAAGGAGTTATGGGTTCAGTTTGCCTCGTAGAGAGCCTGTCTCGATATGCACTACCTCTCCTAAGATTCAAAAACTTCATTCTCCAAGGGACTCTAAACATTTAGGAGGGTTGGCATGCGTACATGAAACAGTGTCCAGGGTCGACGAACACACAGTTCGTGACTTTGGCTTATGCCTCCACAGGACACAAGCATTTACGAGTATAAAATCATCTCCTAACCATATAATTTCTTACTGGCCTAGTTATACAATCAAGCATAAATAAGGGGGATATAGTATATCCATTAAGAAATATGTACAATTCCTGAAACATACACAGTATAACCAATTCATACACAGTTACGGCTAAATTACACAGGGTAGAAAATCGCTTATCTATTACAGGTTGCTGCCAACCAACTAACTGTGGGTGTTCATCCTTCCACCTAACCATAGGCATAGAGGCATTCATTCTTATCACTCTGGCCACCCCCGTGCCAAGCCATGATATCACCAAGGAATTCTCACACTTCTCGAGGGTTCTTCCTCTATTTCTTCTTCTGTTTGGGTCCTGTTCTCTATAACTCAGAGATTTCTCTCTCGATTATGGCCTCGGTGAGGTTTCTTAGATGCTCCTCAGCATCAAGCTCGTGGTCTTCAGTCTGTGACTCGCTAAAGAGCTCCGCATATCTTCCTTGCAAGCTTATTCTCTTTTTGTCTAGTGTCTCCTCTCCCCTGTGTATCCCTCTTACCTTGGAAGGTTTTTCCGACCTATCTTGTTCCTTCTATCAGAAGGAAGCTCAGATCTGCAGGTTCCTGTGGTACTTCGGGTTGATAGCCCATGTTTCCATTCATGGGGGTGGTTGGTAATTCAGCCACCAGTCCTTTCTTCATTAACTGATTTCTCTCCTTGGGATCCGAAGGAGGTTGTCATCCTCATCAAGGGAAATTTGGGGTTATTTGTCATAATGAACCCTCTCTTATAGTTTTCACATTCTTCCTCTAGTGATATCATGGCCAGTACTTTCAAGGCTTCACCCCTATAGTCAATTATTGGCAACTCAAACAATAATACATTTACATTGTCCTCATGCATTACCATGGTAATTACTATTTTATGATTAATTACAAATTGGGGGAAATAGGGTGTTACAATTCCCTCCCCCTTAAAGGAACACCGTCCTCGATGTTCTTTCTCAAAAACACCTTTCATGCCTTTCTCATTCAACCACTTCAGAATTCTTTACCTTCATCCTCAGTCAGGTCCTCTTTCAGGATCTTAGTCTTCGTCATCTACCTTCAATAATTCTTGGACAACAAGCACATTAATCACAATTTTGTGCGAAAACATCTTACTATTGTTCAAAATTCAAAAGGATATTTTCATAATCTTAGCACAATACTTATCTGTGCAGTTTATGGATCTGTATCCACATGGTAGTTTTGTTATCTATGCTCATCACTTTCCTTGAGGTACCCATTGGGTGCATGATTCCAATTCAATATTTCACAAGAGCTATCATGATTTCATCTTCCTTTCCAAGGTTTTTCCACATGGGAAACTACCCATTGTGTGCATGATCCCAATAGTTTACAAAAATTATTAAGGTATCCTCTTCCTGCAGTCACTCACCCTCCAGGCCCAAGCTCAAGCATCCCCTTCACTATTATACAGTCCCTCAAGCAATCCATCTTGCCTTGCCAAGGTTTTCTCGCACATGAAATTTTTAGAGACTCTATCGACTCTTACAGTGGATGCGTCCCTCAGAATTTCTCTGTCGAGGCATACCTCTGTCTTGTGTTACCTCAACACAATAATTTTTAGGTGATCATGGCTTATCACAGGGTTTTTCATGTCTCAACAGTAGCTTTTTTTATCATCTTCAGCTTTGACAGCCTTCATCTGTTCCTTCTGGATAGATCTTTTCTCCTCACCTGTGTCACAGGTATACAACATTCGTGAGACATCATTATAAATTCCAACTTTCAGAATTTTTATTACAAATCTGTCACCCACAAATTTTTCCAATCTCTTCCTTTATTTTCAGATATGTTCCGTACGAAACTAGATTCACAAGCATGGGACTTTCTTTCCCATAACATTTTAGCTCAGCGGGAAATCGGTCTTCCTTATGGGCTTATAGAATTTCCATATCCAAGACTCTTTCTTCCTGCAATCATTCCTTAGCTAATCAAATTGTTAGTTCTCATGCACATACATTTTTATCGCACCTTTTCAAATTCATCACAACAATTTCAGAATTGTGCATACTAACAATCAAATTCACTTTCTCAAAAAGAAATACCATTCCTCACAGTTTGGCTCAGCAGACAATCAGTCTTTTCTATGGGCTTTCCATATCCATGACCCTTTTCTTCCTGCAATTCATTCTTTCCACAACCAAACAAACTGTTAGTCTTATCTCAACATACCAAACTTTTCAAAACGTAATTCAATATTTCAAAAGGGTTTTAACAATTGTGCCAATATCCATGGCCACATTCATACCCAATGCATTCTTGCATTGTTTTTTTTTTCAAGTTTGTCACACTTTATGACCGGTTTTTGGCCATGGGGTGTTGGAATTTAACCAACCTTTTCCTCATATGGTTTATTCATTTTCTTTCATTCTTATAGTAGGACCATTCTTCCTACAATAGGTCGATCACGACCCCAAATTGGTATACCAGAACTCAAAGTTTCACATGAATGCTTTTAAGCACTCCTTGATTGGCCAATGCATTCATGACATATCGTTTCATGAATTCTCCCAATGGTTACAAACAGTGTTTACTACATAAGGTTCATACCTCCATTATTCAGGTTCTCCTTCCCGAATCATACCTTACTTGGGTATCCAAGGCATACAATTGTCTTTCAAAGCTCATGCATAACACTAAGACAATAAAATATTTTAGAAGAGGTTTCTACCAAATCCCTTCATACCTTGTGCCACATAGGCACAAATATCTTTATACTAGTTCTTGGCTGCTAGCACTCTCTTTCTGATCTCTACCTCATCAACAGTGTTTTAGCAGGATTTTCACAGTCCTGTCAACAATCTTTCAACCGCAGCCTCCCCATGGTCACCCTCTTCTTGAGGTTGTTCATTATTGGCAACTGTCTTTCTCAACAGTTCCAATCTTATTTCTTTCTACACATGACATACACCATAGGCACATTAGTCTTCATGTAAATTAAAATGAAAATACCATAGCATTTAAATTAATAAAATATTTCCAGACATGTCCCAGCATATATGTATGTACTTCATCACACTATCCTTAATGTTTTCATGAGTGCAACACAATAGTTCTCAATCGTTTTCACAGTATTACAACCATCATCACTATGGTGTCAAAACATTTCCGTTCATCAATGTACTAGCTTTCTCATCCCATAGAAAACATAATGCACAGCAGGGAAAGAATTGAGGGATATCCCCTTCTTCAAATTCTTTCTACATCACCTGGGACTTTTCAGCCCAGCCGAGTTATCTCTAAGGCCTCACTGTCTCTTCTCTACTTTTGCAATTCTACTCCCTGTCGGGATCTTCCTTCTCTTTTCCGTGAGCCACCTTGGTTAGGCCTCACCCTAACCCTTTTTGGGATACTGCAACATGCTTTAATAGAAACTCTTTCCTCATAATGAATCATGAACATGTGCATCCTACACACTTCCATTCGGTTATCAGAATGGTTAATATTTAGTTGTTAGTCTTCTATTAATTACATTATTCTTTCAAAATGTAATCTAGGATTCTTATATATTGACAGGCCTTGCAGCCCATTGTCCAACCTTCAACAATTATTAGGTTTGTGACTCTGTTCTTCTGACAATTTCCTTATGCAGTTCCTCCACTGGGAACTCCTTCGGTATGCAACTTCCTTGTTGCATATCCATCACTATCTGTGATGGCCTCAAGATCGAATTAGCTTCATCTTGTTAATAAGCATTCTTTAAGGGACATAGACATACCTTTTTGGTATTTATTACAGATTATGCATCCACACATGTTCTAGGTTTTTGCTAACTTACATCCACGATGTACTTAGCTATACTCATAATCGTAAGCCTGTGTGTAGTTTCCATAGGTATATTTTACAGCCCACATGCATCTTTGCTGTTAAGATCAATCAATTCAGATTCATTCACAATCTTTCTCATGTGATTCTCAAAGGCGTAATCATTTGTCTCTTATTATGAAAAGAGAGAATCTTTGCTCATTTACCCTTTCATCTAATTATATTGGTACTTTCTGAGGAAATGGAATACATTCCCCTTAGGCTGTCATTTGGAACAGAACTTTCATGACTCCCCAGAATGGAGTCAACTATGCCTCTATAGTATTCATTTAATCTGGATAAGAGCAATACTTGCTTCATGTTTCACTCATCAGGGAAATCATATTGGGCCTCTAGTATACTTATACTCTTACATCATACATGTGCATTACTTGAACGTTTAATATCATTCATACCTTACCAGTATTAATATCAAGCTTCCTATTATGAATCTTCACAATGCATTAAACTCATGCACTCAAGTACAATTGAACATAGCTAAGTATTCATCATACTAGTTCACGCCTTCTCCTCACGTGACCACCGTAGGTGACCACAATCCAAACTAAAAGGCACTTTGCATTTCATGATTTTGGGATTCCTGTTGCAAGGAACTTTGGTTCCTCGATCCTCAAAATCTGAAAACCCAAAAAACTGAGGCTAAGGTTTTCTCGGCTCTTTTATTCACATGACCCTTCGCTCGGAACTTGGGGTCAACTCCTAGACACGCGTCAGGATCCCGTGTTTCGGAAAATCCGCGGACAATGCTCCATCGTTTCCCAAACTTATGATCCATGAGGGCCCAACAACCTAGATCCCACGGTCCAGATTTCTCTGCCAATCAATGGTCCTGATCAAATCCTGGCTTTCCACCTTTCGGGATTCTAGCAAAGTCTTCACCTCCTAACTCCCGATTTTGAATCCCCAAAATGTGTATTTGTCAGATCAACTATCCACCGCCTTTCTCGATCCAACAACTTAGGTTGGATGTTAGGATTTCATGACATGCGAGTTCTCCAAACTCTACTCATTAACTTCTAAACCTCTGACTCCAGAAAATCCGATTACACTGGATCTATGGTCCAGGTCATCCGCTAACCAATGACTCTGATTGAATCAATGATTTACCTTGTGTGACTTTGGAAAAGTCTTCGCTTCTATTTTCCCAATAGCCGAAACCTCGAAGCTCTATATCAACGACTCTCATTGATTCCAATATAACGGATACTATTCCTCCTAAGTTTGTGATTGATGAGAGGTTATCATGTTTATCTTCTCTGCTAATCTACTAGATCTAATGGTTCATGGAATTTCGATATTCCTCCCTCCGAGAATTCCACCATCCGTTCAAATTTTCAATGACTTCCAGCCACTAATTTGGCATCAACTCTTATGTAATCAACCTCTGTGTTCAACCTCTGGAGATTTCAAACTTTAACACAAGCTTGTTTCTATATGCACTCATTGTGCTCTATATTCACACTCGGCATATGAAATTTCTCTGCTATCTTTTCTAATCTTTTAAGTTACTTACAGGACTAATCTCATAGTCATAACTCATACGGATGCTACCCTCTCTTTATGGGAACAACCAACAAGGGTCACTCTTGGGAATTAGCAACCGTCCCAAAGGACTCCTCTTAATATTGTTTAAACAGATTATCCTTGTTGTCGATTCTAACCATTATAGGTCAGATAATCTAACCCTACATGTTTTCATCATTCCTTTCAATCGTGAGGAGTTATATGCTCAGGGTTTAGTCTTTTAATAATATAGTAATTATAACTTTCTAAGGATCCTACCAGTCCTTACCAGATTTCCTAAATCATGAAGAAGTTCTTCATGAGGATCTTGATTCTTACCTAACCATCCATCTCAATTGCAAAAGACTCTACCTACTTTAGTAGGTAGCCATCGTCACACTATAACAGAACAAATTAGTTCATGTCCCTTTTTTGTCTCGTGCAGCTTCATAGCACAATTTATACCACCCATGCTATTCACACTCAGGTCTTATCAGTAATATTGATCAGTGCATCCCTACTCCTATAAGAGTATTTATCATTTTGACAAAGTAACAATATAATTCCTTTGCTGGAATTCCATAGAAAGTCTCAAATTATAGTTTCATTCTGCAGTCCTTCTCCTTAAAGAGAAAATGAATATAAAAATATCTCCTTATGTGACTTGTACATGAGCCCAAGTAGGCCAAGTGTTGTAACCATGCTCTGATACCAATTTGTCACATACCCACTATGGCAAAAATAAAATTTTCGCTCTTTCTCAAGGGATAGAATCCTTGAACTCCTATGGGAGCCTAGTGCAGGCTAGATCTTCCCTCATCCACTTCCATGTGATCGTTGGTTATGACCACAGGCCAAGCCAAGAGGCACCTTTTTCATTTCGTGACTCAACGATGCAAGAGAGTCAAGTCTTTCGACTCTTCAAACCATGAAACCCGAAATATTACCTTCGATGAGATCAACGACTGCAAATCTCCCCCTGATCTGATGGTCCTGGCCATATCGGGATTTCGGTAACTGAGAGTTCAAAATGCAACGACCCAAACCACTAGTCACTCCATTCCTCGAACTCCGATACGTGAGGTCTTGTACGAGATCCAACGATCCTCAATGATTTGGATTCAACGGTCTAGATATTTTCAGAGTTTCATGAACTGGGAGTTCACGATGTAGAGACTCCAAATCTCTGGTCACTCCAATCCCTGAATTTCGATATGGGAATTCGTGTATGAGATCAAAGACCCTCATTGATCTAGATATGATGGTCACTATCCCTCATGATATTAAGGGTGTTGAAAGACACTCAGTCTTAATCGTACGTCGGAGTTTCATATAATGAGATTTCACGACTTGTGAAGATGAGGGGTCTTACCCTCTGGTTTCCCAAATGTCGAAAAGTCGAAACTTATTCACACTAAACTGGCTCATCCACAGAGCACATCGGGGTTTCGTATACCGGAATTTCGTGACTTGTGAAGATGAGGGGTCTTGCCCTCTGGTTTCCCAGATGCCAAAACATTGAAAGTTATTCAAACTAAACTGGGTCATCCACAGAGTGCATTGGGGTTTTGTATACTAGGATTTTGCGACTTGTGAAGATGAGGGGTCTTTCCCTTTGGTTTCCCAAATGTCGAAACACTGAAACTTATTCACACTAAATCGGCTCATCCATAGAGTGCATCGGGGTTTCGTATACTAGGATTTCATGAATTGAAAAGACGAGGGGTCTTGCCCTCTGGTTTCCCATATGTAAAAACAATGAAAGTTATTCACACTAAACAGTCTCATCCACAAAGCGCATCAGGGTTTCGTATACCAGGATTTCATGACTTACGAAGACGAGGGTTCTTTCCCTCTGGTTTCCCAGATGCCGAAATGCCAAAAGTTATTCACACTAAACCGATGGCCCAGATCACTCATGGATCAATGACCATGATCACGTCATGATTTTGTGAATTGTGAGTTCACGTGGTCTTACCCTTTGACCACTCCAAGTTGCAATTCATTGAAATGCTACCCAACTGCCACATGTCATGTGTCAATGGATGGTTCCAAATACTTCAGGATTTTCAGGACTTTGACTAGTCCTCTCTCCCCTGCATGCTCCAGGTTAAACCTCATGTGCCTTTTCTGGATCTGACGACTATCAGTCCCCTATGCTCAATCTGACGGTTCAGATCTATTCTCCTGTGCACTCTTCTCCGGCTGTCTAGATGTAGGCTCCAATGGTCCAGATTTTCCCTTGTGAATCAGCGATTCGCCCTTCAGGACTTTGGGGAAATCCTCACCTCTATTCCCCGAATTGAACCAATGGTTCAGATCCAATTTTGATCCCAATATATTTTTCACTCTTGAGATTTCATATGCTCTGAAACCTCCAAAGGGTTTCTTGACCTCTGCACTCCATGCAGGGTTCTTGCACATAACAGTTCAATCCTTCCTGAGCTTGTCCAGGACTTAAGGAGTTCTGGGTTCGGTTTGCCTCGCAGAGAGCCTGTGTCGATCCGCACTACCTCTCCTAAGCTTAACAAAATTCGTCCTACAAGGGACTCTAAACAATTAGGAGGGTTGGCATGCGTACATGAAACTGTTTCTGGGGTCAACGAACACACAGTTCGTGACTCTGGCTTATGCCTCCATAGGACACAAGCATTTACGAGTATAAAATAATCTCCTAACCATATAATTTATTATTGGCCTAGTTATACAATCAAGCAAAAATAAGGGGGATACAGTATATCCATTAAGAAATATGTACAATTCCTTAAACATACACAGTATAACCAATTCATACACAGTTACGGCTAAATTACACAAGGTAGGAAATTGCTTATCTATTACAGGTTGCCACCAACCAACTGACTGTGGGTGTTCATCCATCCACCCGACCATAGGCACAGAAGCATTTATTCTTAGCACTCTATCCACCCTCATGCCAAGCTATGATATCACCAGGGAATTCTCACACTTCTCGAAGGCTCTTCCTCCATTTCTACATTTGTTTGGGTCTTGTTCTCTAAAACTCAAAGCTTTCTCTCTCAGTTATGGCCTTAGCGAGGTTTCTTAGATGCTCCTCGACATCAAGCTTGCGACCTTCAGTTCGTGACTCACTGGAGAGCTCTGCGCATCTCCCTTGCGAGCTTACGCTCTTTTTGTCTGGTGTCTCCTCTCCTGTGTGTATCCCTCTTACCTTGGAAGGTTTTTTTGACCTATCCTATTCCTTCTGTCAGAAGGAAGCTCAGGTCTCTAGTTCCCTGCGGTACTTCGAGCTGACAACCCATGTTTCCATTCATGGGGGTGGTTGGTAATTCAACTGCCGGTCCTTTCTTCATTAATTGATTTCTCTCCTTGGGATGCAAAGGAGGTTGTCATTCTCATCAAGGGAAATTTGGGGTTATTTGTCATAATGAACCCTCTCTTATAGTTTTCACATTCTTCCTCTAGTGATATCATGGCCATTACTTTCAAGGCTTCACCCCCATAGTCAGTTATTGGCAACTCAAACAATAATACATTTACATTGTCCTCATGCATTAGCATGGTAATTACTATTTTATGATTAATTACAAATTGGGGGAAATAGGGTGTTACAGAATCAGGTCCAAAACTCTCACTGTTGCAAGGCATTTTTCTACTAATCATCTCCTTCCACCCAAAATCGACTAATTTGGGCCTCTGAAATTGCACGTGCAACCTGTGTTCCTGAATTTTTTTCGACTATGCAAAGGCGGTTTCAATTAAGGGCTATTCCATTTTCCCTGCAACATTTTTCATCTTCTTCCTCATGGGAAGCTTCTGAAAACTATCAATTTCACCACAGGACGATTCATCGAGGAGAATATTGTGAGGATCTTGCATACTTTGGATCCTGTGCCTGTGTTTGTGGCAGATACATTCAATGTTTTGGCTCGAAGAATTGGGTCCAATTTCTAAGGATAGATGTACAATACTCGATGTTTTTCTTATTTTTTTAAATGGATTTTCTATTAAAAAAAAATCCTTGGACTCTTCATTGTTGCTTCTTTTCTGGATTTAACGCTTCTTCTCATTGAGATGGTTTGGTGCTCTTGTAGTTCTCCAATATTGTGTTTACTTAGGTTATTTTTTCTAAGATGGAACGTCTAACAATTATATGACAATGTATTGTGTCAATCCACCGGCTTTTTATGCAAACAAAAAATGGATTACATAGTTTCAAACCAATGTTCAATTCTATTCGTAATGCAGATAGAACATAGCAATACCAATGTACAATCTTGCAGCAAATTCTTTATTCTTGTTTCTAGACATGCAGTTATTAATTTTTAATGCTAACAACCCATAATGCAAGAAGTTTAATACTTAAGTTAATATGTTGTAGTCATGGAAGAATGTATCAAGAACACAATTACACCCACATGTTCCAATAAAATCTAATCTTCAACAAAGCATTTGTTGGAAATTAGTAGAAAATGAAGTTTAGTAGTTAAGTTAATATGCTAAAGTCATGGAAGAATGTATCAAGAACATACTTACATGCACGGGTTGCAACAAAATCTAATATTCAACAATGCATTTGCTAACAATTTGTAGAAAATGATGGTTTTGCAACAATGGGGCTTCTTTGAAACCAATTCGTGCTTACGAAAACTGCCTCCGCCTTTCTATTTTCCCACTTTTTTACTCCCTATAGTTTCTCTTCCTGGTTACTTAATCGTTTTTTTTCCAAAAATGCCTTGCTATGCGACTTGGTGGATTCACGCGTTTCCAACAAGTTCTTCCCCTTTCTTTTGATTGGCCCTCTATTGTTATGTGTCCTACAAGTAGCACCGAGAGTTCTATGATATACAAATTGACAGACGAACTTGCGCGTTGGTTGGGTCAACATTGCACTTCTACTTTTCCGTGACCTCCAAACAACGTTCGGAGCTCCGCGATATACAAATTGACACACGAGCTCCAAGGCTCCAAGGCTCAAGATTGTCTTTGTTTACGGATGGAAAAGTGTTAAAACGAGCCATACCACATTTGCGCCATAGAAACTATATTAAAGGGAAAATAATTTCCTCTATAGTTCTTTGTCCTACAAACAACACCCATAGTTCTATAATGTACAAATTGACAGCCGAACTTGCGGGTTGGATGGCTAATAAAATTCCTCGGAGTTCTGTGATATTCAAATGGATAAACGAAGTGTTATCACTGAAATTTTGTCCGCACGGGGCGACAAGAACTCCGCATCGTCAGCACAGAAAAAAAGTCGTTCATGGCACAAGGATTAATTCCACAGCACAACAAAAGGGTCAAAACTATGCAAAATGGCCAAAAAATTACAAAGCGCTATGCACCCACAGGGCGCGCGCGCGCACGCAACATCTTCGTACTTGGAGCGCATATGCATGGTTGTGGGGTGAAAAACCCACGCGCCTGCCAAACGGCGCATTTATGAAACTGGTCGGCCTCCCAACCACTAATGGATCGGCTCCCAAGTCGATTTGACATCAAATCCGACCTCAATATGCGTGGGGAGGCTGGTCAAAGACCTAATTGTGCCCTAAAGAGCCTCTTTTCACATTCAAAAGAGGTTGCATAATAACCCAATGCTTGGATATAAAAATCCATGAATGACCACCATTTTCTCAAGGAATTCTTCATACTGTTATGCTGCTGAGATTGATAGAGACTCCTTCTTTGGCAACACACATTGTAAGCTGCATTTCATAAGCTATTCACCCCTCTCTTGAGTGAATAAGCTTGGAGTTCTTTCACCCATATTTCATCTTTCTTTGTAAGGAGAGAAATCAGTTGAGGGCCTCAAGAGCCTTCCATTGGAGAGGGAAGAGACCCAAGTCCTCTTTCTCGATTGTGTATCTTTGGATTTCAACAATCAGACCAGCTTATACATTGGTGATATTGGTCCATGTTCATTTGTTTTTATTTTTGTTTTATGCTCATAGTTTTAATTAGTTTTTGTTTAATTCTTGTTAATAGTTTTGTTGTTTTCTTTCTAACCTTTTACCATACAGCTGTCATGACTAGCAGAGCCCAACTAGGCATGTAAGCACTCACTTTTTGCTC
>JZKD02S1674107.1:521667-533169 GCA_000966675.3 Picea glauca | reverse complement strand
GGTGATCACGTGACTACTTTCCACCTTTGGTGTTCATCTAACTCACTGAAAGATGACTCCATCCAGTTGCGATTGTTTCAACGCACTCTTATTGGGAGTGCCACGAAATGGTACACAGAGCTTGATCATTCACGATACTCTTCTTTTGGCGAACTGGCGATGGACTTCCTTAACCATTTCCAGTTACCTGTGATATACGACGCCGGCACAGATTTGCTAGCCAATTTCGAGTAGATGACAGCGGACCATATCTCTGATCATATCCGAGAGTGGCGATGCCGAAAGAGTCTAATCAAAGTACCGGTTCCACTAGCATTCCTGCTTGAGTGGTTCCTTAAGTCTTTAGTACCACAATTATCCAAAGACGTCGCAACTTCTAGGGTTTTCTCCGAAGAAGATGCCATCATGAGGGCTCAACAGTTTGAGCTTATCTACTCTCAGTCTGGTCTATTGTACAACATCCTACCAGATGCACCACGATCGATACTAGATAAAACCAGACAGGGAGCCAGACCACATGCTGATGGTATCGTTGGTTCGGCACAAACTAAGCCTGCTGAGCAATTGACAAAACAATTTCAACAATTATCTAGACAACACTCAGTGGCCAGCTAGACTACTGCTTTGGCTGCTCCTCCTACCCAAACATCGTAAGTACACTCCGTACAGAAGACTAACCCAAAGGCCACCCAGCAGCCTAAAGGGAAGAAAAAACAATGCAAGAAGGGTAAGGGGGATAAGAAACCCACTGATAATGCTGGCGAGGGCACCATGGAAAAGAGGAAGGCGAGGTATCCGTGCAACTTATGTGCAGAAGACCACTCAACCCATCTATGTCCTCGACTTGCAGAGGCCCAGAAGTTTGTCACACAGCAGCAATAGACCGTGTTGACTAATCCCTTTCAGCATGGGCAAAATTTAACTCAAGCCTCTACAAGTGTCGAAGGGGGCAGCCAAGAAACCTGCCCTCCCCCAAACAATTCCTCTTCCGCGAACATATATATGGTTAAAAGTGATGCTTTAATAACGACTAGAGCGCATGACTATAGTAAACAAAGCACCTCTGAGAAGGGAAAAGAAGCTGAGATCCCATCTCTTCCTCTGCGGATTGAGAAGACGTTGGGAGAAACGATGACACACATTCCAAAAGGTGCATTTAATAAATATTCTCACAATCCAAACGCAAGGGCCGCCCAGAACTACTCTGTGGTGGAAGATTTATCCCAAACCCCTTGTGCTATGTCTGCTTTGGAGGTCCTCCAAAGCTGCCCTGCTCAGAGAAAAGTCTTGTTGGCTGCTTTAGGCTCTACTGAGACTTGTAACCCAGGTACCATCATGTTAGATACGACTGACTTGAAACCTCATTTGCCTTACCATGTCGCGTTTCATATAGTAGTGGCTCACCCCATGAAAACTTTTACATGGAATATCTTCCGCATGGTGGTTGACGAGGGCGCTTCGACTTGCGTTATGTCGTTAGCATGATGGAAATCCATTGGTCAGCCTGAGTTGTCTCCATCACCTACTCTCCTCACTGCTTTCGACGGTCATTCTTTCTGACCACATGGCATCATTCCTTCTTTCCCTATGCAGTTAAGGGGAAAGACTGTGTGCATCAAAGTAGAGGTAGTCGATGCCCCCATCGACTACAATATCTTGTTAGGTTGTAGTTGGACTTATTCTATGCAAGCAGTGGTCGTTATAGTTTTTCGAGTCTTATTGTTTCCACATTAAGGCCAGATAGTGACCATTGATCAGTTGTCCTTCTCTCGCCCTGACCCAGCCTTGGGGGCATCCATGGTTCCCATGATAGATAATCCTCAAGATGGTGTCATTAACATAGGAGTTGGTTTGTGCCCATCTTTGATGGGTACTTTCGATTACCCACCTCCTCGTGGCGATGTCAAGTTTATATCGACTCACTACAAGGCTGAGATTTTTCACGTTTCGTAGTTCCGCACGACTTACTTTCAGGATCCATATATTCTTCCTTCCCCATCAGCCACAATGAATGAGACAGGGCACATTGGCATGTCCATGCCCTTGTCAGCCACTGAAGTAGCATACTCTGTAGTCCAGCAAACTTCAGCTACTCCTGATCCGACTCTCGCACAAGAGTTGGATCCACTTCTTGAGCCTATCTGGGCTCAGGGTTCTCTTGCTACCACTGATTCGTTAGACTTAGTCTTGCCTTCTGACGAAGCTGTAATCGAAGAAATGACTAGTCCAGAAAAACCTTGGGAAGATCTTCATCACAAATCATATTTCCTCCTAGAGTTAAGCCGAATCAAGGCCAGAGAATTCACTATCACCATGACGGGAGATCAGCCATGTCCCATTAACCTCTTAGCTACACAGGAAATTTATGCTGAGGGAAATATGGCGACTATTGCTGCCACTATACCTATCAACATCTCCCGAAACCCTAGCATCGTTGAGAATGTCTTCGTCGGAGAAGATTTCTCCCCCGAAGAGGTTCATATTTACATGGATCTTTTCAAAGAATTATGCGATGTTTTTGCCTGGTCTTATGAGGAAATGCCAGGCATCGATCCGAAAATAGTTGAACATGAGATCACTACGTATCCTGATGCTAGGCCTGTTCGAAAAAAACTTCATCCAGTTAATCCTAGGAAAGCAGTAGCCATCAAAGCTGAGTTTGAGAAATTGCTCAAGGAAGAGTTCATTTACCCAATTCATTTGACTCAGTGGGTGTCAAACCCCGTACCGGTCGATAAAAAACAAGGCACGATTCGTGTATGTACCGATTTCCGTGATTTGAATAAGGCATGTCCAAAAGATAATTATTCAACCCCATTCATCGATCAGATCATCGATGAATGTGTCGGTTGTGAAGCCTTTTCATTCATGGATGGTTTTTCAGGATATAATCAAATCCAAATCAAACCTGAAGACCAACATAAAACGACATTCATTTGTCCGTGGGGTACATTCGCCTATCGTAAGATGCCTTTTGGTCTCAAGAATGCTGGAGCCACTTTCCAGTAGGCCATGCCTTTTGCGTTTCATGACCTCAAACATATAGTCGAGGCCTATCTAGATGATTTAGCATCACGCTCTCACAAACGAAAGGATCATCCTATGCACCTCCGACTAATCTTCGAACGATTTCGCTACTTCATGATTTTCTTGAATCCCAACAAGTGCAGCTTTTGCGTTACGTCAGGACATTTGTTAGGTTTCATTGTTTCAACAACAAGGATCATGTTCGATCCTCTTAAGGTGGAGGCAATAGTCTAGTTTCCTTTCCCACGCACAATCTTACAACTGCAGAGTCTTCAAGGCAAAGTGAACTTCTTACGACGCTTCATCGCCAACTATGCAGAAATCACCAAGGGATTTATGCATTTACTGAAGAAATATGTTCCTTTTTTCTGGGACGAAGCCACTCAACGCTCTTTCGATGCATTGAAACACGCCCTCACTACCACACCTCTGCTACGACCACCTAATTATAACAAAGACTTATTATTATATTTGGCTGCCGTAGAGTCAACCATAGGCATGGTTTTAGTTCAGGAGGATGATTTGTTTTCCGAATACGTGATCTATTACTTGAGCCAAGGCCTCGTAGGACCGGAACTTAATTATACTCACCTTGAAAAACTTGTGTTGGCAGTAGTTCATGCTATTCAACGGTTCTGTCACTATGTTCTGTTTTGCAAGACCACCGTCGTTGTCATCGTGAATCCATTCCAGTACATGTTGACACGACAAGTTATCGGTGGAAAAATCAGTAGATGGATGGTAATCCTCCAAGAATTTGACTTAGACTTCGTTTTATCCAAGTCCAAAAAGTCATTGGTCTTCGCAGAACTTATCTTGGAGCTTCCAGTTGAGTCAGATGACATTGTGCCTGAGGAATTGCCTATCCGGGGGGATATGTTTTTGATTGAATCTTCAGACCCCTGGTACGGAGATATACTAATCTATCTCCAAACTTTGAAGTGCCCCACCTCTGCTTCTCGTGATGAGCATCAACAGATATGCCATCAAGCCAAGAACTATCTCATGCTCAATGATACGTTGTATCGGAGAGGTGTAGACTGCATCCTGCATCGATGTCTCACTCATGAGGAGGCCGTCATAGTGCTCAACGATTGTCATATAGGATCTTGTGGCATTCACTTGTCCGGGTTGGCAACAACCTAAAATGTTTTACGAGCAGGTTACTTCTGGCCCACACTTATGAAAGATTGTATCGAGTCGGTCAAGAAGTGCCATCCATGCCAAATCTTCTCACGGAAGATGAGGGCACATGCTGCTCCTATGTTTCCTGTCATCACAGTTGGTCCCTTCACTAAGTGGGGGATTGATTTCACTACATGAAACCCCTCGTCGGCAAGGGGGCACCGCTATATCATCGTAGTTGTCGACTACTTCACTAAGTGGGTCAAAGCTATGCCAACATTTAAAGATGATGGAGAGATTGCAGCTCTCTTCTTATTTAACCAGATTATAGCACAGTTCAGCGTCCCGAGAGAGATTGTCACTGACCATGGCAGTCACTTTCAGAACCAAATGATGTCCGAGTTAACATCAAAGCTTGGGTTACAGCAAGAACATTCCTCACCTTACTATCCCCAAGCCAATGGGCAGGTGGAAGCTGTTAACAAAACTCTCAAGACGATGCTACAGCGAACTATCAACTCAGCCAAGTCAAATTAGCATTTGATGTTATACTCGGCATTATGGGCCTACCGAACCTCAGTTAAGACTGCAACCAGTTTCTCACATTTCCAACTCATTTACGGGCTGGAGGCAGTCTTTCCCATAGAATGTCAAATTCCATCTCTAAAATTGGCAGTACAGTTATTGCCAGACACATCTCCACTTGAAGAACGGTTAGTACACCTTGAGCAGCTTGATGAACAGTGTCGCGATGTGGCCCTGGCCAACGAAGATCATAAACGAAGCTCAAGTGTCAATATGATAGGTCTGTTCATCCTCGGATTTTCTCTGAGGGAAACCTTGTCCTGGTTTACGACCAAGATAAGGACCCCTTGGGGGCAGGAAAGTTTAAACCCATGTGGTTTGGACCCTTCATTATTAAGGAGGTTTTAAAAAAGGGCGTTTATCGTCTGGTCAATTTTGAAGGGAATGCTTTGGTGGAGCCTAGAAATGGGATCTACCTCAAGAAGTATTACTCATAGCACGGTCACCGTGGGTAACTTTTTGTAACATATGTATAGTCTTTGTACTATTATTTTTTTACGTTTCTTTTAAAACGTGTTATGGACGTGTCATTGATGTTATCTTTTGTCATTATGGCAGATGTCAAGTGAATCTGAGGTGTTCGTTGGGTATGCCGACGGTGCTAGTCGACACACGCGGAGGCTTGCCTCCACAGCTTGGGTGATCTTCACACCACAGGGTCATTTGTTATCTTCCGGAGGTATATGCTTAGGTGACACCACAAACAATGTTGTTGAGTATAGTGCAGTTATTGAGTTGCTTCGTGATTCTTTGTCATTGGGTATCTCTCGTCTCCGGGTCTATCTAGACACTCAACTGGTTGTGTCGCAGCTAAACAGAATATACCGCGTGCACGACCCTACTTTACACCGATGATTCCTTAGGGTACATCTCTTGGAATGCAACTTTGGTTATATTACATATTTTCATGTTCCTAGGAGTCTAAATCAAATCACAGATACTCTAGATAATCACATTTTAGATTGGCATCTCACTCACATATAAAAATATCATGATCACACACATGTAAATACATTTTTGTACACATAATCCATAAGACACAAAAAAGAAATAAAAACCATATATAAACATCATAAAATCCTCAGAGTACATAGATGGGCGCAAGAGCCTCACATGTGGGAACCATTACGAGTCACCGGGGCTTATGCCCTCAAAAAATATATACAACAAGGTGCTCGTGGCACATAAAAATCTTAAAAGTCTGCTCAGGGCCTGTGGGCCCTATTATAATCATGTACAGCCTGGGATAAACGCCTAAAAAGTCGGACCCATGTCCGAGATGCCCCCACAACATGAGTCTGCATGGAGGGCAGCAAGTCCTCTATCTCTGCCATGGGAACTGTGCGAGTGAGCGCAGTAAAGTTCCGCTCAATCTGCCTCAAGACTCTCTCGACCTCTCCTGCTGGTAGGTTCCTGGCTACTGCTGCTCCTCCAGCGGCGCCGTCAGGCTGTGGGCGACGCCTGTTTCGTGCATAATCGGCAGGTCGCACGAGTCCCACATCTTCATGCAACAAAAGTTCACTCGTAAAAAAACTCTGGTATACAAAAACATGATATATATATCAAAAAGACATAAAAATTACATATGCAAACAAACAAAAACTGTATAGGTGGAGACTTACCCATCTCCCCTCACTCCTCACCAGGAGGCACTGGTATCGCTGGATCTCTAGAGAAGTCAATCCCCGCATATGGGTAGTCCTCAATAGCCGGGATCTGTCGTGATAGCCAAGCATAAACGTCATCGTTGAAGGCCTTTGTGGTCCTTCCACCACCCTGTCATGGCAGCAACGCTGCCCATATACACACTGTGGGGAAAGTAGCCAGATGTCCTCGTACTGTCAACCGAGGACTAAAACATAGAACTCTCTCAAAGAAAAATGAACACAGGATGGTCCCAAACCCGAAGTTCCTGTGTGTCCGCTGTCTGCAAGCTGTCAACTGACCTGTCATTCTTGCTAATAGTGTGGTACTATAGTCAAAAATTTGTGCATTCATGCACTGAACTGCATAGTTCATCTGTGCGTGCGAAGCCTGATGCATGACCGCGGAGCCGGTAATCCGCCCAATGAGCGATAAAATGGTCTGGAGGGCGAGGCTGGTAATCGTACTCATGAGAAATGAGGAATATCTTTGATCGGTCCCAGCCTCACAGTACTCCTCTATCAATTCCGAGACTTTGCTCGGCCCCGCAGGAAAAGTATGAAAGCTGACGGGTTCCCCTCTCCTCGAGAGGCCCGTCAAAAAGTAGATATCCTCGGTGGTGGGCACCAAGGATTGCCCCTCTATCATGAAGGCCTCTGCATCTGGGTGCCAATAATCAACCAAGACATTCAGTAGCCTGGGTTGAGCGCACATAAACAGACACAAAAAGAATTTTACTAATCCACACTGCATCAGCATGGCCATAACATTTGGATCTGTAGCCACTAACTCATTGGCGGCCTCATGCTCCCTCTTCCTCCACTGAACATACATCCTACCAAAACCACAAGGAAAAAAAGGGGGAGTTAATTCTTGGTTCAATCAAATTTTCCATCGCGCGGGGGGCACCTACGGGCTGTCGAGGCGACAGTCGTGGGTACCCGCGTGCAGATTTGGCTCTGCGCATAGGTACCCGTGAGCTGTCCCTGGACAACCCATGTTTGCCTAGGGCCGACCTCTTTGAGGTCGACGGCCACCCCCAAAACAAACTTAAATGCAATAAATTAAGTATTGAATTGCAAGATAAGGGAGTTTGTACTAACTTGGTCCAAGCAGAAGTCCGTTTCGTCCACTGTAGCTCCCAGAATCACGATCTTTGGCAAAGGGGGTCTTTTGGCTCCAAAGTCAATTTCCAAATCAGCAATGGTGATAATGAGCTGCCAGCTTCTATTTATAGACTTTTTGGCCTCTTTTTGCCACTTTTTTGGGCCCCTTCATCAGTTTCTTTATACCAAAAACCATTTTGAGTCGTTCAGGAGTTATGTGGGAGGGATTTGATCAGGTATTGGGACAATTTTCATTGAGTTTCAAAAAATAAAAAATAAAAATATATTGATGGTCTATAATTTTTATTTTTTTTCAAAAATCAACTTGAGCATATAGGGTAGGATTTCATCCCAACTGTTGCATCTCGTTGCCTTTTGTTCTTATGATATAGAATCGATCCCATCCTGTTGTGGCACAAAACCATTATACCTTCTCTAGAAGTGTCGTAGCTTGGTGGTAGATCTTACCAAAACATGGATGCCCTAGGTAGGTCCTGGTTGCATTATGGTGTCCATGTCGTTTCTAAACAACATTGTAGGCTCGGAAGTTCGTGTAATATTTCATGAATATGAGTTTGAGCCTCATTTGCATGGGTATTTTTCACTCTTTGTCTTACCCCCCAGACTCCCAAAACATAACGGGTCTCCTTTTAAGCCCTTTTCAGACCCTCTAAACATGAAAAGATTGTCAAGCGATCTCGTGACCCTTCACACTCGTTAAACTGAAATTTGAAGTCACGTCTGTCCGGTGGTAGTTTACCCCTTTTTCGGTCTGGATGGTCAACTGTATGAACAAAGGAATACTCTATTGAATGTCCATTATTTAGAAGAGTATCCTCAGGTAAGATTTTATTCCTTTTTCGGGCATGAGGGACTAAATTTACGAAAAAGAAACCCCCCCGGTGTCCATAGTTAATCTCTTTTTAGACTCCCTAAAATTGAAAAGATCGCCGAGTGACCTTATTCTTTCACACTCGTTAAAATGGTCCAGAAGAATATTCCTGTCGGAGTCCATAGTTAAGCTTTTTTCAGACTCCTTAAAATTGAAAAAATAGCCTAGTGATCTTGTCCTTGTCACACTCGTTAAAATGGTTTTGAATTGACGTCTAATCGGTGCTAGTTTACCCCTTTTTCGAACCGACTAGACTATTTTCAAAAAAGGTACCCCAATGGAGTTTCCTTTTATGCTTTTTCAGACTCTCTAAATATGAAAAATCATTGAGCTTCCCTTCTTTGGGCTCGTTAAACTTACATCGAAGGACGTTACCATTGTGTGTTTTATCAACCGCATTTGCATCCTTTACCCTTCAGCCTAGTAACAGTTTTCCTTTGCGTCTTAATACCTTTGGCCACTGGAGGATTTTTCTGAGTATCATTTCCTTATAACATCAGTCTTGTCCTTGTGCCTTGAACTTGTATGTTTGTTGTGCTCGTTCCTCCATTGTAACGTAATATTCCTTTATTCTTTTTCCAAATCATAAAAAAGAAAAAAAAAATCAAATATACCCCAAAAAGAGGATGGGAAAGGTATTTTCTTTATTGGCAGCATCATGAGTCGCCCTTGGATAAAGCACATCTGTCTGTTTGAGTCATCAGACTATGGGATGTAGTACGACCTTAGGAAGCTTTGCTCGCTATATTGAGTTGTGTCCTCCATCGTTTGGTTACTCTTCCAAACATATGAAGAGTTTGCGTTGCCTCCTGCTTCGTAGACTTATGATTAACAGATATGATGCCTGAGTATTATCACTTGTCGTGCTATTGTCCAAGGGAAGTTTGTCACCAAGCCTGAGTCGGCCCCTCTGCAATATGTCTCTTGTCCGCATACTCGGCCATCTTGAACGTCCAATCAAGTCTTTGTTCGAAATCACTTAAGGCTGCAGTCCGATCATCAAGATTATCAAGCCCATAAACGACGAGCCGTCGAAGACCTCTGGGTAGTGCAGTCGTACACTAATATTACACTCCTACTCGAGTTTTAGAAGATTTTGAAGTTGTTGCTTGAGCTCTGAAGTACAACCATCAGGCCGAATCAGCTTCTGGGAGATGGATGCTTTATATGTATATCTTTCTGATTTTGAGATGTAGCTCCGCTATGTATTGTTCGCGGCTACTCTTCATAGTTGTTGACATGGATATACAATGTATTTGATTGGTAGCCATGGTTCTATTTTATCCTGAGCATGGGTATGCCCAACTCAGTGAGACATTTGACATTTTTTGCAAACGGCACCTTCGAATTCCTAATTCCTAGGCTCACTCATTCAGCATATCAGTATAGATTAGTAAAGAATTGGTAATGTATTTCAGCCATCAGATGCTCTTCTAACCTCACACATTAGGGGGAATATGTTATAACCCTAAATTGTACCACACCTACTTACCTAGCATCAAGCCAACTCATATCCATTCCTTGCCAAAGCCATGCTGAATAAACTCTTGAAAATCCTATTAAATCAGGTAAAACACGCCCTAACCTACTACTGCACGCGTTGGAACACTGGCAGGCCTACTACTGCACACATTGGAATGTTGGATGGCTTACTACAGCCCGCGTTTACCTAACAAAGCACAAAAACAGGAAAGTTGTCGACGGGACGAAAAGCTTTGGGTCAGTTAACTGAAACTTCCAGCCATGCATGGCCGAGAGTTTTTCCAAAACCCTAGCTCCTTCTAGCCTATAAAGGAAGGGGTAGTGGTACTATTTGGAGGAGGAAAAAGATAACAAAGAAACTCTACCCAATTTCTGAATCCATTTTGTCCCAACCCTTTAGCCTTTCCTCAAGCCTAAGAAGAATTCAAGCAAAGAAGTTAGAGGAAAAAGAAGAGGAGGAGCCCAGGATCAGGATCGAGGAATGGTGGCTGGTCTCTATTATTATTGTAAGTTGATTCATCTTGAGATTAATAAAAGAATACTTTTCCCGTCCCAATGCACGAGTGATATATATTTATTTTGATTTATGCTTAATCTCTAACCCTTAGGTAGAAGAATAGCATGCATGTGTAGTGTTTGTCTTGATTGCAGGATTGTCTTTGGAAGGAGCAGCGAAAGAAAGCGGATAAAGTGCAACGGAGGATCTACATCAAACATCGATAGAAAAAGGTTAGTAGGTCTTTTCCATGCTTGTGTGTGAAAAATGGGTTTGAGTATTGTGGTGATAGGTTAAAAGTGTTTTCTTTAAGGTCATGATCTGCGTACAATTTCAGCCCTAGCTTGTTAGTCCGTAGGGTATTATTTCCCAACAACATGTACTGATATGCTGAATGAGTGAGCCCAGGAGTCAAGAATCAGGAGGTGCCGTCTGCAAAAAATATCAAATGTCTCACCGAGGCGGGCATACCCATGCTCGGGATAAAATAGAGCCATGGCTACCAATCAAATACACTGTAGATCCATGTCAAACAACTATGAAGAGTAGTCACGAATAATACACAGAGGAGCTACATCTCGAAACCAGAAAGATATACATGTAAAGTATCCATCTCTCAGAAGTTGATTTAGCCTGATGGATGTACTTTAGAGCTCGAGCAACAACTTCAAAATCTTCTAAAACTTAGGTAGGAGTGTAATATGAGTGTACAACTGCGCTACCTAGAGGTCTTCGACGGCTCATCGATTATGGACTTGATAATCTTGATGATCGGAATGAAGGCTTCATTGATTTCGAACAAAGACTTGATTGGACATTCAGGATGGATGGGTATGCGGACAAGAGACATATTGCAGAGGGGCCGACTCAAGCTTAGTGACAAACTTCCCTTGGATAATAGCACGACAAGTGATAAGACTCAGGCAACATATCTGTTAATCATAAGTCTATGAAGCAGGAGGCAAAGAAAACTCTCCATATGTTTGGAAGAGTAACCAAACGGTGGAGGACACAACTCTATATAACGAGCAAATCTTCCTAAGGTCGTACTACATCCCATAGTCTGATGAATCAAACGGATAGATGTGCTTTATCCAAGGGTGACTCATGATGCTGCCAATAAAGAAAATACTTTTCCCATCCTC
>JZKD02S1674107.1:482693-497184 GCA_000966675.3 Picea glauca | reverse complement strand
CCTGTCAAGGGTATCGAGAGAAAATGGTCTGGAAGACAACTGAGGACCTCGAACGGATTCGAGACCCACGAAGCCCCGTGGAAAATGCAAACGACGGAATCCCTTAACAAATCCTCGATATGTGTTTTCCACTATGCTTGGTCCGGCTTTGGAGGGGTTATCTCCGCTACCTTTCCGCACGCGACCTCGTGTTTATCCCTTGTGTTAGAGGGGGTTCCTGGATAACTTCCATGTAACTAGACTTCTACACTCCTTGTCACAGACTCCAATGTTTAGTTTTGAGTGGCCTTGGAGAATTTACTCTCCAACCTATTCCAAGGCCCTAGTCCTGAGCTAGTGTATGAACCCTACAAACAAAAGAGTCTAATATATTTTAAATTAGCGTTGCTTTTATGGGATTTTTTACGTCACAAGGTATGAAGGTGAAACTGATGGTGTGTAAAGACTTAAAGAAAAATGAATAAGAAATGCTTGGAAACAAAAACTTTTACAAAAAATGCAAAAACCAACAACTTTTCACCAAGAAAAATTTCTTTTTCTTTTCAACTTTTCTAAGATTTCATGCAACAAACATAAAGGAATTTCTCTTGATCTTCGAGCTACTTATGCTCTAAATGCACTGCAAAAACTTATGAAAAAAGACTTCTTCCTAGCTATTGATGCAGCAACACAATCTTCAAACAAAGAAGCAAATGAAAAAGAGAATTTTTTTTTTATTTAAGTGCAAAATGAAGCAACAAAGGAAAAATGTCGACAAGCACAAAACCAAGAAAACAAAATAAAATTCTGGCTTAAAGCGCAGATCACAAAGAACCAGAGAAAAGACGCCCAATGGCAATCAAGAAAGCACCGACTCATACGCTTGTCTAAAAACCATAAAACAAAATCTTTTCTTTTTTATCTTTTCTATCAACAATCAACTAAGAAAGAACAGGCTAAGGGTATGAGGCCCTAACCTACTGATTGTGCCACCCTAGACTCAAACTCCTGAGAGAAACACTTCTCACCACAGGAGGGGATGACTGCCCCACCCTGATTGAAAAGCACCCAATAAAGCCCGCTACTATCACTGAAACAACACGCGTGCAAACGCGTGCTGAGCTATAACAGGGCATGGGTACCCGCGGGCTGCACTTGCACAAGCCGCGTGCATGTATGAATGCTAAGACAAAACTAAACACAGGCAACCCAAACCTGGAAAAGGCCTCTGGTATTGACAACCAGGGTCTCTTAAAGGCTTGGATGCTTCTTCTCTAATAGAAAAGAAAAATAATTGTAAAGAATAACAACACGTAATAAAGCAAACTGAGACAAGACTTCGAACCAATAAGACTCAGACAAGATCCAGAAAGCCCCCTGAGAATATATAATTCTGACAGGGAAGAGGAGGACTGCCTCTCAAGCTTTCTGACTCCTACACACTACTGAAACCTCTACAACAAGCATTCACATGTGGGCTGTAAGAGATTAGGGCGCGGGTCACACGCGTGTAGGCCTTCTGCAGGCCGCGTGTACCTCTGTGTGTCCCGATAATTACCGTCAAGCACAGTCAAGGAAAAAATGGTATAAAGAACCAGGTTCCCTGCTAGCTCTGACCTAACAGAAAACAGACAAACAAAGAAACAGAAAATCTAATTCTTTGAACTACCCAAAAACCTTCAACTAAATCCGGAAAACCCTAATAGAGTAAATCCCCAGTGGAGTCGCCAATTCTGTTGTTGGGAAATAATACCCTACGGACTAGCAAGCTAGGGTTAGACTTGCATGCAGATCATGACCTTAAAGAAATCACTTTTAACCTGTCACCCCAAAACTCAAACCAATTTTTCACACATAAGCATGGAAAGGACCGACTAACCTTTTTACTGATGTTTGGTGTAGATCCACCGTTGCGCTTTGTCCGCTTGCTTGTGCTGCTCCTTCCAAAGACAATTTTGTAATCAAGAAAAAACACTATGCATGCATGCTATTTTTCTACTTGAGGGTTAGAGACTAAGCATAAATCGAATAAATCATATATAACTCATGCATTGGGACAGGAAAAGTATTCTTTATTATTTTCAAGATGAGTCAACTTACAATCAATGTTGAGACCGGCCATTGTTCCTTGATCCTGATCCTGGTCTCCTCCTCCTCTTTGTCCTCCAACTGCTTTGCGTTAATTCTGTTTAGGCTTGAGGAAAGGCTAAAGGGTTGGGACAAATGGATTCAGCAAATGGGCAGAGTTTCTTCGCTATGTTTTTCCTCCTCCAAATAGTACCCCTACCCCTTATTTTATAGGCTAGAAGGAGCTAGGGTTTTGGATGAACTCTCGGCCATGCATGACTGGGAGTTTCAGTTAACTGACCCATAGCTTTTTGTCCCATTGGAAACTTTCCTGTTTGTGTGCTTTGTTAAGTAAACGTGGGCTATAGTAGGCCTGCCAGCGTTCCAACACATGCAGTAGTATGCCTGCCAGCGTTCCAACGTGTGAAGTAGTGGGTTAGAGCGCGTGTCACTTGATTTAAGAGGATTTTCAAGAGTTTATTCAGCATGGCTTTGGAAAGGAAGGGATATGAGTTGGCCTAATTCTAGGTAAGCATGTGTGGTGCAATTTAGGGTTATAACATATGGTCTCTTACATGTTAGCCCTCCTGGCTAAACTCCTAGCCCACCTGACCACTATCTCACAAGACCACAGCCTTATCTCCTGTCAGGTTTTCAGACTTTCCAATGCCGAAATGTACTCGTCCTCAGGATTTGCAATCTGTCGAATCCCGATATGCCAATATAATGACAGCTGGCCCTACATTGGATGCTTTTCACTTTGTCAGGATTCTGGACTTTGCAATTCCGAAGTGTATGGACTTCTTGTCCATGGGATTCCCGATTTCCCGATGGATGACTTTCCTTTTGGAACTTTTCCCGAATGCTTCGATTTCCACCACGTGTCCTCCTAAGATGGACGGTCCTGATCACTTCTTGCGATTTCAGAGTTTCCACTGCTGAAATATTCCGGCAACTTGTCCCTTCGATCTCCGAAATCCCGAGGGGCTCCTGATCTTTCCCACGTGTCCTCCTATGATGGATGACTCATATTGATTTTGGGATTTTCACTATGAAAATCCTTTCGGAATTTCCAATACCGAAATGTACTCGTCCTCAGGATTCGCGATACGCCAAATCTTGATATGTCGATATAATGACCGTTGGCCCTACAATGGATGATTTTCACATTGTCGAGATTTCGGACTTTGCAATTATGAAGTGTATGGAATTCTTGTCCACGGGATTCCCGACTTCCCGATGGACGACTTTCTTTTCGGGACTTTTCCCAAATGCTCCGATTGTCGCCACACGTCCTCCTAAGATGTTTGGTCCTGATTGCTTCTCGCGATTTTGGAGTTTCCACTACTGAAATATTCTAGCATCTTGTCCCTTCGATCTTCAAAATGTCGACGGGCTCCCGATCTTGCCCACGTGTCCTCCTATGATGGATGAATCATATTGATTACAGGATTTTCAATATGAAAATTCCTGACCTCAGGTCATCGTGACTCCCGATTTCATGAATGTCGATATCCCGATGGCCACGCCTCTCATCGGGAATTTCAACCTCCTGTTCACGAGGGCTTAACCCTCATGCATCTCTTAACAGATCAACGACTGTTGGGTTTTTCTAGCTAAGATCTAATGACTCATATCTATCCCACGTCACGCACTCTCCCACTACATGGATGTGGAAAAATCAACAGTCTAGATGTTCTCATGGACCTTGGGGGCCTACGATCCTGATTTCCTCGCTATTCATGAAGATAGAGGAAAAGGGGCAAGGCATGTAACACCCTTGTTTCTTTCATCAATCTAACGGTCGTGAATGACCATGGCTCTTCCGATGGAATCTCGTCCATCGATCGATACTTATCCCTACGGTGCTACATCGAAATTTTAAGAGGGTCATTCCTCCTCGTACAGGGTTGTTAAGACTTGCACATTCAAGTCCTTTTTCTAGGTTCTTGGTAAACCTTTCCAAGGAGGGAATCTCTATGAAGAGATCTATTCTGGGGCATTCATGGAGACAGAGAAGGGGAAACAACTTCCTGAGAACGAGCTGGAAGTCTGACTTGGTTCAAATTATGCATAATTAAATTCATTTATCAACATAAGCCATGCGTGGTTTTTCTGTTATAAGCATATACAACTACTAGTATTGATCAAAATACTACATAAACATTCTTATAATGAAAACATTGACAGTTTCACAGCTTATGAGCATAATTATCAGAATACATATATTTCAAGGTGCCAGAGGAAAAACATTTATCAAAAATAACACTAGGGTTAAACAACTGCTGAGAGGGGTGCCCGTTTCCACCCAACCGTAGGCTTAGCGACTCCCAACGGATTTACCACTAGCCACCCCCAAGATGAGACCATGATGCTGTGACACTGCTTCCCTATCTGCCAGTAACCAGGAGTGAAGGTTGTAATCCTTCCTCTCTGCTATCACTCACTCTGCGTAACGCTAGAGTTCTCCCCTCGCATCTTCCCCTCCAATCGCTTCTACCTTACGCCTTATCCTCTTGCAAGGTTGCGTGTGGCGGGATTAACCTCGCGTTGGTCAGGCCTGATGGCTCTATGGATGGGCAGTTCACCTCCCCATCCCTCATTAAGCCATACACCTACCAGCCTGCGAGACATTTAATTCGGGGGCCAGCGAGCCACTTTTGGTTCTCCAGGCCAGTGGATTCCAAATACGGTGTTAATTCTCGGTGGAAGTTAACGCCACCTTTCCAGGTGCCTTCCAATGCCATCATGGTCTCTTTTCCTACACATCCCCTCTCAACAGTCCTACAATAAAATTCATAATGTTATTCACATTCATTCACCTTTTCCTCATGGTCCATTTACATCACATATTCACATTTATGAGTTTTCCATAGTTCTTGGCCAGTCTCGTTATTTTTACAAACTGGGGGAAACAGGGTGTTACAATTCCCTCCCCCTTAAAAGTTAACATCGTCCTCGTTGTTCTTATCTACTAACATGAATTGCATGTACAGAAGTAAACAAAATTGAATATGCTTGTCTCATGGCATCCTCCATTTCCCATGTAGCCTCATCTGGGCGAAAATGTTTCCACTGCACCTTGACCTGTGCAATGGTTCTGTTCCAGAGTCGGGTTTCCTTTCTGTCCAGTATGAATTGGGGTTCTGGTAGAAATTCTCCCTCTAGTTCCACCTAGATCACAGACCAGTGAATTATATGATTAGCATCATGTACATATTTCTTCAATAATGAAACATGGAAAACATTATGTGCTTTTACTGTGGGAGGGAGTGTTAGCCGATAGGCTACAGGTCCCACTCTATCTAGAACCTAAAAGGGTCCACAATACGAGGGTGCCGACCTGGCACAAGCTCCCATTTTTAGGGAACTCCTTCTGGGATTAATTTTGAGATATACATGGTCTCCCATTTTGAACTCTCTTGGAGTTCTCTTTTGATCAGCGTAACTTTTCTATCGGTTCTGAGCGACCTTCATATTTTGTTTTATCTGAGTCACCTACTATTCCATTTCTCTCAACATGTCGGGTCCAAAATAAATCCTATTTACAGGATTACTCTAGCTGATTGGAGTATTACACGGCCTACCATAGAGGACCTTGATGGGACTCATATTTAAGGATGCTTGGTAGCCGTTGTTGTAGGTGAATTCTACCAATGGCAGGTAGTCTTCCCATTTCCTGGGTTGATGCATTACATGCATCCTTAACATATACTCTAATATTTGATTCACTCTTTCTGTCTATCCATCATTTTGAGGGTGATAGGCGGTACTAAACAACAATTTGGTCTCTAAACCCGCCATCAGTGATTTCCAAAAATTGGAAGTAAATTTTGTGTCTTTGTCGGATATTATCTCTCTCGGTATACCGTGCAGTTGGAATACCTCTTTCATGAATATCTGGGTGATATCTATCACCTTGCAGGTTGATTTGACAGGGATGAAATGAGCAGACTTGCTCAACTTATCCACCACCACCATAATGGCATCATTCTATTTGGTTGAAGTTGGTAATCCAGTGACAAAATCCATGGAGATGGTTTCCCATTCTGGGATGGGTAAAGGGTGTAATAGTCCTGCTGGGTGTCGATGTTTTGCTTTAACCTATTGGCACTCTATACATTGGGCCAAGTATTTGGCTATGTCTTTCTTCAATCTAGGCCAATAAAATTGTTTTCAGGTGGCAGTGATAATTTTCTGGTATCCTGGGTGACCAGTGTATGGTCTTTTATGTAGTTCATCCATGATGAACCTTTTCAAGTCGTCACGATTTGGAATGTACATTCTATCTCTGTAGGTGAGCATACCTCCTTTGGTCATATGGTAGCCTTCATATTTTACTCCAGCGGGTTCTTTCTATAGGTACAGGGTCACAGTCTGAATGAAGGAATCTGTTTCTTATGCATTTATGACTATGTTCTTGACATCTGTCTCATAGGTACTCACCGCTGCCAGGTGAATTGTTTTCATGCTTCTGCTAAGGGAATTGGCCACCCTATTTTCCTTCCCTTTGATGTGTTTGATTTCAAAATCAAATTTGCTAAGGAGGGCCATCCATATAGCTTGTCTAGCATTGAGCTTTGGTTGGTTGAACAAATACCGTAATCCACAGTGATCTGTCATAAGTATAAATTTTCTTCCCAAGAGGTAATGCCTCCACATTTTTAAGGCATGCACTCTGGCAGCCAGTTCTAGATCATGAGTCACATAGTTGACCTCATGTTCATTCAATTTTTGGGATTCATAGCAGATCACCTTTCCTTCCTGCATAAGGAATCCTCCAAGCCCTTCCTTACAGGCATCTGTGCACACAAGGAAGTCAGCTTCTGTGTCAGCGATTTTCAACAGGGGTGCATGGGTTAGTAGATGTTTCAAGGTTTGAAATATTTCTTCACATTGTTGTGTCCACAGGAATTTTGTCCCCTTCTTCTAGAGGGCATTGATTGGACAACCAATCTTGGAGAATCCTTTTATAAATCTCCTATAGTATCCCACCAATCCCATAAAGGATCTGATGTCTGAGACATCCTTTGGGGTAGGCCATTCCATGATAGACCTGATCTTGTCAGGATCTACTGCTACCCCTTCCTCAGACAGAACATGACCCAAGTAATGTATTTTCTTCTGAAAGAAGTCACATTTGTTGAATTTAGGATAGAGCTAATGCTCTCTTAGCACTTGCAACACAAGTCTAAGATGCTCTTCATGTTCTTCTCTATTCTTAGAGTAGATTAATATGTCATCAAGAAAAACTAGTACAAATTTATCTAAAAATTTACCGAGTACATTGTTCATTAAGCACATGAAAGTGGCAGGGGCATTGGTTAACCCAAATGGCACTACCACAAACTCATAGTGACCATACCATGTCCGGAAAGTGGTTTTATGGATGTCTTCACCCATAATTCGGACATGAAAGTATCTTGACCTCAAGTCAATCTTTGAGAAAATAGACGCACCCCCAACTGATCGAATAGATCATCAATCCTAGGCAAGGGGTACTTGTTCTTTATGGTTACTTTATTAAGTTGTCTGTAATCTATGCACAGTCTAAGGGTGCCATCCTTCTTTTTCAGAAACAGGACTGGTTCTCCCCATGGGGACACGCTGGGTCAAATATAACCCTTATCCATCATTTCTTTTAATTGAAATTTGAGTTCAACTAACTCAGGTGTGCTCATCCGGTAGGGTGTCCTAGACACCGGCACTGCTCCTAGTGTGAGTTCTATCGAGAAGTCAATGTCTCTTCTCGGAGGTAGACCCAGTACCTCTTCCGGAAACACATCTCAGTATTCCCTCAGGATAGGGTGATCATCAAGGCTTGGTTTAGCACCTTCGATTGTTTTTAACACCTGTATTGCATATAGGGGACATCCCTTTCGACAATACTTTCTCATTTGCAGGGATGATATTTGTCTCACTGAGACCGATTTTCAGATCCTTTGGAGGGATATCCTTTTTCCTTCTTTTCTCACACATTCTAAGGTTTTATGGCAACAGTCTAGTTTTGCTTTATGGGTGGCCAGCCAGTCCATACCAATCAACAAGTCGTATGATCCGAAGGGTAATACATTAAGGGTTGCTTGGGTGGGGAATTCACCCAACATTAATTGGCAGGCTGGTATGACCTATACTACCTTTCTTTTGGTGCCAGTGGCTAACTATACCAACCATGGCCTGGTTTTCTTCTGTGGATGTAGTTTACACTTATCAACAGCTCTAGGAGCTATATAACTCAACATGAACCAGGGTCAATCAAAACAGACACTAGATGGTTGAAAATCATACCTTCTATTTCCACCACTGAAGCTTGGTGGTCATCTTGGTTATTATCCAAGGCTTCATAAATCTATGGCACACTCCTTGCCACATCATTGACTATGGTAGCTTCCTGCATGTTATAAAATTTTCAACTGTTCTGTTGTCGGTGTGGACAGTCTCTCAAGAGATGCTCTTCTCCGCAACCCCAACATTTCAGAGGTTCTTTCTTTGGGTTATTAGTCTTCACTGGTATAGGTCTAGAAGTTTTATTTCCATCCAACGAGGGAAATTTCTGCTAGAGTACACTCCAGTTTGGAAAGTTCATTCTGGGGTTCTTCTTGTAGCTCTTAATTCCTGAGGATTTAATCCCCTTCTTCTGAAATCTCAAACCACTCTTATGTTTCCAGTCTCCACGAGACTCTGCCCGATGTCCATATTGTTCATGACAATATGTTGCCTTTCGTATAGTGTCTTCTAAGGTCTTTGGCTCGTCGAATTCAATTCGGTTCCGGTATTCCTTGGGTAGCCCACTGATGAAGCATTGCACCTTCACCTTCTCTTCTTTGATGTAGGGTACATATCTCAATAAGTCGAGGAATTTGTTGACATATTCCTCTATAGTGAGTTGCCCCAGTTTGAGTGCATAAAACTCTTTAGCCTTCTCATCGAAATATCTTTCCGACAAATACTTCTTTCGAAAGTACTTCTCAAACCATTTCCAAGACAAGTCCTCCTCGCGGACCCCTTTTATGTTCTTAATATCTTCCCACCAGATGAAAGCTTTTCCATTCAGATTGAAAGTGGCCACTCGGGCCTTCAAATTTCTGAAAAATCATGGACTCTGAAATATTTCTTCAGTCCAAGTAGCCAGGCCTCGACTTCCTCTCCCTTATTTATCTTACTGTCGAAGGAGGGAGGTTTGGCCTTTCTGAATTCCTCAAATTTATGACCCTTGGAAGTCTTTTGCTTCTTTTTTTTTCTTCGAGAATAGGAACTGGTCCTGCTGCTGGAAGAGCCTTCTGAATCACCATATTCCTTCTCTGTGGAATCGTCTAGCACTGGTCCTTTACCTCTGGGGTGGACCTTTCTTGATGTGCTTCTCTCAGTATGGCCACTGACACGACCATGATTCTGCATCCCAAGTTCATGCTGCATTTGTCGTTGTAGGTCGGATAAGCTCTGTAGTAAAACTGCATTAATTTCGGTTTGATTTTCTTGTTCTTTCATCATCCTTTCATTGTTGGCCTTGCAGCTTTGCAATTCAACCATGAGACTCCTCATAGTCTCGGCTAGGTCTGGAGGGGTTCCTACTGCTCTTCTTTCATTAGACTCTTCGTCTCTGTTGTGGGAGCCTTCTCCCACCTCTTGGTGAGTCACCATACTTTGCATCTGTAGATTCCCGCGACTGATCATCCGCTTGAGTGAAAAGACAAAAGTTGGTTATTAGTCAAGAGTTAAATACATTTTTATAATTTGCGCATAATTTATAACTCTTTCACATGCATACACAGTCGAATTCTCGTTTCCAAGTTTTAATCCTGGACAAGAGAGTTACGTTAGGGGTTACTCTTCGTAGGACTACTTCGAACGGATCTTATGCGCAACTCGTGGATGAGCCCAATTAGGTTGAGTGTTGTAACCATGCTCTGAAACCACTTTGTCAGATATCCACTACACAAATCAAACTTTTTCATTGATTTCTCAACAATGAGAATCCCCGAAGCTTAAAACAACGAAACGCCAAACCTGACGGGGCTAGCGAGGGGCAAGTTTCCCTCTTGGGGTCTTGTCTACATGACCCTATGGGGTGTCCATGCGCTTAAGCCAGCCAAGAGCTTATCGGCTTTTCACGATTCATGGAATCGTGATACACGACTTCTACCTTTCCCCATTGAAATCCTTGAAACTTCCGGGGTCTCCAAGGTTTCCCTCCAAAGGGAGATTGACAACCGTAAGCCTCTCCTGATCCAACGGTATGAATCCTTTCGGCGTTTCGGTACTCGGGATTTCAAAATGAAACGAATCCGAGACTCACAGGATCGTTCAATTAGTTCATGGGCCGAAGTGGCTCATTGGATTCCCTATTGGAATCTCTGTCAAAACCCGATCCACAGGTCCTTCTTTCCCTATCATGGCCTTTGCATACGACCGCTACTCCTTTTACAACGGGAAATGCATATTCTTTCGTGTTTCAGGGTTTCGTGGTCCCCAATGTCAAGAGTTCCCTATTCTCTTGAATCCTCGATCTCCGATGAGAAAATTCATCGATATGGTCTCTTACGTGTTAGCCCTCTTGGCTAAAGTCCTAGCCCACATGACCACTATCTCACAAGACCGCAGCCTTATCTCCTGTGGGGTTTTCAGACTTTCCAATGCCAAAATGTACTCATCCTCAGGATTCGTGATCCATCGAATCTTGATATGCCAATATAATGATAGCTGGCCCTACATTGGATGCTTTTCACTTTGTCGGGATTCTAGAATTCACAATTCCGAAGTGTATGGACTTCTTGTCCACGGGATTCTCGATTTCCCGATGGATGTATTTCCTTTCAGGACTTTTCCTGAATGCTCCAATTGCCACCACGTGTCCTCCTAAGATGGATGGTCCTAATCGCTTCTCGCGATTTTAGAGTTTCCGCTGCTAAAATATTCTGGCAACTTGTCCCTTCGATCTCTGAAATGCCGACGAGCTCCCGATCTTTCCCACGTGTCCTCCTATGATGGACAACTCATATTGATTCCGGAATTTTCACTATGAAAATCCTTTCGGACTTTCTAATACCAAAATGTACTCGTCCTCAGGATTCACGATATACTGAATCCTGATATGCTGATATAATGACAGCTGGCCCTACAATGGACACTTTTCACTTTGTTGGGATTCCGGACTTCACAATTCCGAAGTGTATGGACTTCTTGTCCACAGGATTCCCGATTTCCCGATGGGCAACTTTCTTTTCGGGACTTTTACCGAATGCTCCGATTGTCACCACATGTCCTCCTAAGATGGACGGTCCTGATTGCTTCTCGTGATTTCAGAGTTTCCGCTGCTGAAATATTCCGACATCTTGTCCCTTCGATCTCCGAAATGCTAACAGGCTCTCGATCTTGCTCACGTGTCCTCCTATGATGGACGACTCATATTGATTCCCATATTTTCACTATGAAAATTCCCAACCTCATGTCATCGTGACTCCCGATTTCACGAATGTTGATATCCTGATGGCCACGCGTCTCGTCAAAACTTTCAACCTCTTGTTCACGAGGGCTTAACCCTCATGCATCTCTTAACAGATCCAACAACTATCGGGTTTTTCTAGCTAAGATCTAACGGCTCATATCTGTCCCATGTCGCACACTCTCCCACTACTTCATGGATGTGGAAAAATCAATGGTCCAGATGTTCTCATGGACCTTGGGGGTCTACGATCCCGATTTCCTCGCTATTCATGAAGATAGAGGAAAAGGGGCAAGGTATGTAACGCCCTTGTTTCTTTCGTCAATCTAACAGTCGTGAATGACCATGGGTCTTCTGACGGAATCTCATCCATCGATTGATACTTATCCCTACACTGCTACTTCAAGATTTTAAGAGGGTCATTCCTCCTCGTACAGGGTTGTTAAGACTTACACATTCAAGTCCTTTTTCCAGGTTCTTGGTAAACCTTCCAAGGAGGGAATCTCTATGAAGAGATCTATTCTGGGGCATTCCTGGAGATAGATAAGGGGAAACAACTTCTCGAGAATGGGCTGGAAGTCTGACTTGGTTCAACTTATGCATAATTAAATTCATTTATCAACATAAGCCATGAGTGGTTTTTCTTTTATAAGCATATACAACTACTAGTACTGATAAAAATACTACACAGACATTCTTATAATCAAAACATTGTTAGTTTCACATCTTATGAGAATAATTATCAGAATACATATATTTCAAGGTGCCAGAGGAAAAACACTTATCAGAAATAACACCAGGGTTAAGCAACTGCTGAGAGGGGTGCCTGTTTCCACCCAACCATAGGCTTAGCAACTCCTAGAGGATTTACCACTAGCCACCCTCGAGCTGAAACCATGATTCTATGAGACTGCATCTCTGTCTGCCAGTAACCAGGAGTGAAGGTTGCAATCCTTCCTCTCTGCTATCACTCACTCTGCGTAATGCCAGAGTTCTCCCCTCACGTCTTCCCTTCCAATCGCTTCTACCTTATGCCTTATCCTCTTGCAAGGTTGTGTGTGGTGTGATTACCCTCGCGCTGGTCAGGTCTGATGGCTCTACGGATGGGCGGTTCACCTCCCCATCCCTCATTAAGCCATCCACCTACCAGCCTGCGAGACATTTAATTCGAGGCCAGTGAACCGCTTTTGGTTTTCCGGGCCAGTGGAGTCCAAATACGGTGTTAATTCTCGATGGAAGTTAATGCCACCTTTCTAGGTGCCTTTCACCGCCATCGTGGTCTCTTTTTCTGCACATTCCCTCTTGGCAATGCTGCAATAAAATTCATAATGTTATTCACATTCATTGACCTTTTCCTCATGGTCCATTTACATCACATATTCACATTTATGAGTTTTCCATAGTTCTTGGCCAGTCCCGTTATTTTTACAAACTGGGGGAAATAGGGTGTTACACCCCCTAATGGAATGGGGAAAGGCAAGGCAAGAGCTTTAAATCTCAAGTCAGTCAGACATTGCCTTATTGACTAGGTCTTATATTGGAAAGACCCACTGGGAGTGCTTTTGAGATGCATGAACCCACATAAGGCCCAAAGAGTTATGTTTGATTTCCATAGCAGCCTATGTGGGGGGCACCATTCTTGGAAGACCAAAGCCTACAAAATTCTTAGGGCTGGCTACTACTGGCCCACCTTATTCACTGATGTCTGCAGAGAAGTCAAAGCCTGCATCAAATGTCAAAGATTCTAAAGAAAGCAACAACTCAAATCTCTGCCACTAAAGCCTGTAATAGCTTCAGGACCCTTTCAATAGTGGGGGTTGGACTTCATTGGAGAAATGCATCCTGCCTCCAGTGGACAACATAGGTGGATCCTGACTACCATAGATTACTTCACCAAGTGGATAGAAGTTTTCCCTACTAGGAATGCTTCTCATAAAGTAATAATTGGATTTCTGGAAGACATCATCACAAGGTTTGGTTGTCCCAACATTATTGTTACTGATAACGCTGCATATTTCAAGTCTAAGCCTCTGGTCAAGTTCTGTGATTAGTTTTGGATTTCACTCATTCATTCCACTCCCTATTATCCTCAAGGAAATGGATTGGCAGAGTCTTCTAATAAAATTATAATCAAGCTCATCAAAATATTTTTAGAAGACAATAAGAAGGCCTACGATTCAAAACTCAAATTTGCTCTGTGGGATGATTGAGTGAAAGCCAAAAGGTCCCTATTCACTTCCCCTTTTCAACTTATTTATGGGACATAAGTTGTATTTCCCACTCAGTTGGCTCTACCTGTAGCAAATTTCTTTCAAGATTATGAAGGAGAGCCAGACCATATGGTCAGAAGAATTCATCAACTAGTGGAAGTGCAGCAGACTAGAGAACAGGTAATGGACAGATCTCACAATCATCCGCAGAAGATCAAGCAGGCCTTTGACAGGAAGGTCAGAAAAGAGGAATTCAAGCTGGGAGATATGGTTCTTAAGTGGGATTCACCCAGGCAGGATAGAGGCAAACACGACAAGTTTGAATCCCTCTGGATTGGGCTCTTCAAAATCTCTGAAGTATTTTTAAACAACACCTACAGGTTGCAGGATTTGGAGGGCGAAGAGGTTTTTAATGGCTCTGTGAATGGGCATTTCCTGAAGAAGTATTTTGTTTGATCCATGAGTGGCTCTTCGGTTCATTGTAAATATTGTTTTTTGGTTTGTTTTCGGCTTAATAAATGACTCCATATCCCAACAGCACGACACTGAAATTGCAGAAGAGTTCTTGGTAGCTTGCAGAGAGTGTGCCATCTCCCATGGAGCATGATGTTATCACCTAATCATGTAGGGGGGTTTTTTCCTAATAGGCGACCCCCCTTTTGGCGAAAATATGGCTAGAAGTGGGTTGAAAAACCCACTTATCCTAAGTTTGGGGTGAAAAATATGCATTGTACTAAGCAGTAGATGGATCTAGGTGGCCAAGACTTGTACGCTCAGATCTACAACCGAGGAT
>JZKD02S1674107.1:448710-468317 GCA_000966675.3 Picea glauca | reverse complement strand
TCCAGGTCCTTCCTTTATTATTATCCAGCAATTGAAGGGATACAACCTACAGCAAAACCCGCTGTAACTTCCTCTTCTTTCTCTCACAGTCTCCTCTCTCAGAATACAATATTCATCATCAATCCTAGCTGCAATACATTTCCCTCATAAAAGAGGGTTTCCTTCTATGGCAAAAAACCCTAACATAATCTCTATCGCTAGATCTGTGACCTTATAATGAACGGTCCAGATTTACAATGAAATTACAATATACTTTTATAAGGCAATTTTTTCTTCGGGGGCTTCACCCCCAAACCCCCGCTGGGGGCCCACTTGCCCCCAGATCCCCCAGTCGGGGGGATAGGCCCCCCGGACCCCGCAGAGGGGGTACCCCCCCTCTGCACTCCCCCGCGTGGAAGAGTGTACATACTTCTGGGGTGTAAATACTTCATGGGGTATAAACACGGCTGAAAGCAATGACCTCTGAATCATGAAGATAATCATGCTCCACAACCAATAACTAGGATCCTCAGCATATTGTGTAGTCTTTCATGATGATGTCATGGGCATGAGGGCCCAAATTGTTTCCCTATTATGTACCTTTTGATGATAGATTCTAACTTCCCTGTCCCCAACTTATCGTGAGTTTGTTCATAAACAAGGACTAAGTCTCATTTTGCAAAAGCACGAGGTTGAACGGATTTGTCATATTGACTCTTCATTCATTTTTGATACATCTCGTTAATGAGAACAACATCGCGACATGTTTCGTCCAACTTGGTTAAATATAGGAATTTTTCCTCTTCAGCAGAGGTATGAGGCGGGAGTTCCACAGTGAGTTTCAATGAAGGGATCTCACACTCAATTGGTAACACCACTTCTACACCATATACCAACTAGAATGCAGTGAATCCAGTTTCAGTTTTCACTGAAGTGTGGTAGGCCCAGAGTGTAGAGAAAATTTTTAGGTGTCAAGAGGTTTTGTTTGTCCCCACCGTGTGTTGGAGCATGGTCTTTAGGACTTTGTTGGTAGCTTCAACTTGTCTGTTTACTTGAGGATAGTAGGGGGATAAGTTTTCATGGAAAAAACCCAACTTGACGTGTAAATCACTCACCATCTGGTTCTGAAAATGTGATCCATGATCAATGAGAAGGGCTTGTGGGACACCAAAGCGAGTGTGATGTGGTTAAAAACAAAGAGTGTTGCAGTACGGCCATAGTTAAGAAATGTAGGCATGGCCTCAACCCATTTAGTGAAATAATCAATGGAAATGATGATATAATCATGTGGGGGGACGAGGTAAGCTTACATTGCATAAAATCAATGCCCCAATTGGAAAAGGGGTGAATGGATACAATGGGATGCAGCAGAGCAAGGTGGGTACGTGCCATTTTTTGAAAAATTTGATAGGGTGGGCATCGTTTGATAGCCTCGATATAATCTTTGAATATGGAGGGCTAAAAATAATCACCACGTAAGATTTTTTGGGCTATAACCATCCCAGAAAGATGACTGGAACAAGATCCAAGGTGGCAGTCATTCAAAACATGTTCAGTCTCATCATGGGTTAAACAAAGTCGTAGGAAAGTATCAATACCATGGTGGTACAAAGTGTCGTCGATGATAAGGTAGTGTTTGGAATGGTGGTGGATACGATGACATTCATCACGTGAAATATCGAACTGGAAACATTGGGTTTGGAGATAGAGAAGAATATCTCCATACCAAGGGTCTAATGTTCTAATGAGGAATGGAGATTCATCAGGAAGAGAATCACTGGGCTCAATATATTAATCAACATAGGGAAGATCACAGATTAGTTCCGCAAAAACCAATGATTTTTTAGCTTTTGATTTTGAAAACTCGAGATCAAATTCCTGAAGAATAACGATCCATTTGGAATATTTTCCCCCAAGTACTTGACGTGTTAGGATACGATACATGGGTTTCGAGTCTGCAATGATCGTGGTAGTGCGTAACAGGATGTAGTGGCAAAATCTCTAGACGACAATGACTACAACCAGAGCCAACTTTTCAACATGTGAATATCAGAGCTTGGGACCTGATAGACTCTTTCTTAGATAGTAGATCACATGTTCATCACCGTTAGGATCCTCTTGAACTAACACCATAGAAATAGTGGAAGTAGAGGCAGCCAAATAAAGGATATAGTCTTATGCATAATTTGGGGGCTGCAAGAGATGTGTGTGTGTTAAGGCATGCTTAAGAGCATCAAACAAGCGTTGAGCAGTGTCATCCAAGATGAAAGGAGTTTTTTTTCTGCAACAATCTCATAAATCCTTTAGTGAGCTCGGTGTAATTACAAATGAAATAACGAAGAAAGTTTGCTTTCCCTTGTAAACTTTGTAGTTGGGTCAGATTGTTGGGAGGGTGTAAAGCGAGAATAGCTTTTACTTTGAAGGGATCCACCCTAATCCCATCTTTGGAGACAACGAATCTGAGGAGTCGACCTGATTCGATAGTGAAGATGCAATTGTGAGGGTTAAGATGGATATGGTAAAATTGTAAATGACCAATATGATCTCGTCGATTAGACGAATGAGAGGGTAAATCATCGAGGTAAGGTTCCACAATATGTTTGATATCCTGGAAAGCATGCGACATGCCTTGTTGGAAAGTAGCGCCAACATTTTTAAGACCAAAAGGTAGCTTGCGATAAGAAAATGTTCCCCAAGGGAAGATGAAGGTTTTCTTATGCTGATTAGCTGGTAGAATATTGATATGGTTATACCCTAAGAAACCATCCATGAAGGAAAATATAACGTTTCCAACACAATTATCAATGATTTGGTCGATAAAGGGTGTTGGGTAATTGTCTTTTGGAAAAGCCTTATTGAGATCCCTATAATCGACACAAACATGAATGGTTCCTTGTTTCTTGGCCACCATAACGATGTTAGAAACCCATTCTATCAAGGGATAGGATAAATAAAACCATACTTCAATAGTTTTTCAACTTCTGACTTTATGTCTGTGATTTTCTTAGGATGAACCAGGTGAAGTTTTTGTCATACAGGTTTAACACCTAGGTAATTTTTTATCTCATGCACAATGATCGATGGATCAATCCCTGGCATTTCTTCATAAATCCAAGAGAAGACATCGCAGAATTCTTTGAATAAAGTGGTATAATATTCCACTTCCTCGAGCGAATAATTGTCACTGAGATGAACATTTTCCACGATACCTTCTTTGATCGAGATTTCGATAGCGATCGTAGAAGAGATTTTGCCTAAATTCCCCTCAGAAGTAGTCTCTTAGGTAAGTATGGGATATTGGGGAGAATTGAAAACACCATCAGGAAATATAGAATGTATATCTTTCTCAATTTCATCTAGACTAGGGAGAAAAGATGAATGATGATGGTTGTCATCCCAAGGTACCTCTTCGATACTAATAATTTCCATAATGGATTCATCTCATGGAAAAATGTGTAGGATGTAATTGAAAGTAGAGGATAGGGAATCCAACCAAGATGGCAACGAGTAAGTGTTGGATGCCAACAGATGTTGGTCATCCAATGAGGGAGAGGCAGATTGGATGGCGTTGTATGAAGCCTCAGCAGGACCAACTGGCATAGTGTCACCTAGTGCATCGAATTCCAAAGTACTAGGCACAACCCAAGGATCAGTTGATTCATAAGGTTGATATGCCATAGTCGAGATCATATTGATCGTGGAAATATGTTGCGAGGTGGGAGGAAGTGGTGTAGGGAAAGTACCCATAAGGGAAGATTCTTTTCAAAGGCCTACACCAACACTTTTGTAAGTGATATTAGTATCTCCCAAGAAAGGAATATTGTTGGTGGCGGGTGTGCAAGCGTCGAGGGTACAATAATATAATTGATCGATAGTGACAATTTTACCTTGATAGGGGAATTGTACACATCGAAACACTGATGAAGCGATGGAAGTCATGGAATAAAACCAAATTCTTCCTCACAACAAGTTGTAATCAAGGGGAGCATCAACTACCTCTACATCAACAAAGACAGTCTTGCCTCCCAACTGAATAGCTAAGGACTACAAGAGTCCATGAGGATGAAAACCTCTCCAATCGAATTCTCGTAACATTGTAGGGGATTGATTAAGCACAGGTGATTTCAACCCTTTCCAACAAGATAATGAAATGACGCATGTGGAAGCTCGCTCATCCAGTATGGTACGATGAATGTGTTGGTTATGAAAAACAACATCAATCTGAAAAGCAAGCTAGTGAGAAATTCATGATTTGAAGTTATCAAGGTTAAACGTGATAGTATTCGACGACTCAGGATCGATTGTGCTGATGGCGGCCAAGAGTGTTCTATGTTGACTTGGACAATGTTGTAGAACTTCAAGAGCAGACATAGCACATGGTGCTTGAGCCAAATATTCAACGATGTTTTAGTTTTGGGAGGCACGTGAAATAGGATTTAAAGTTTATTTTCAAATAGTGCTCTTCGGAGGGCGTAAAATAGAGTCGAAGGTGGGTTTCTCAATCTGAAGTGATCCAGATTGAGGAGTAACGATGGCAGGAGGTGGCTTCAATGTAGTACCATTAGTGACCTTATCTTTATCAGGTCTAGTCAGTGTGTTATACATTATGGTGTGAGTGGTTAAATCAATCCCATTAAACATATAAATATGGGCACTCGATAAGGATTCCTCGCTAGGAGGATGACTAGGATTGCCCCATGTCGGAGGAGCAAGGGCTTGCGCAACCATGGACTGCTGCTGAGGAAAACTTTGTGTTAACACAGCGGGTTGGGAATTCCCTTTGAAAATTTTTGCAACTTCATCACGATGAGGATAGTCTCAGGTGTAATGATCAACACCAAAAAAAAGACACGAAAATTTTGGTTTTCGTTGTGTTTGTTTATTAGGAGCAGGTGTGTGAGTTGGTGTTTTTGGATTTTCAGTATTCTTATTATTCTTTTTGGGTTTATTTTTTTTTTCTTCTTTCCCCCAGATTGTTGTGAAGAGGCATATTGAACAACATTCACCTCATATATTTGAGTCAAGGGGGGAAGTAGAGGAGAGTGAGGTCAAATCGGTGAAGGGTGAAGAAACGGAGCGATTATTCGAGACAATCGATTGCGATGAACATTGGGTTTTGACGACACCGATAATTCCATCTACATGAGTCATGGAAGATGGTTTGGATGGATCAGTGGATGTGTGGGAAGCATTTGGTATCAACTCATACAATGTACCGGATTGGGAATAAACCAAATCCATGTACTGAATGCGAGAAATGGCTTATTTCTCGGTGACAACACCACCCATGGCGACATCACAAGAAATTGGGGGTAAAACAGATTTAGTAAACCATTCTGCCAAAAATTGGTCAAAAATGGTCGTTTTGATCAACCTTCATTGTCATCTCCACTCATGAATGTGATTAGATATATGTAGGGAGCTTGTTTGATGAAGTGAAGTCAATAGTTTTGTATCGGTCTCATAACACATGGGTAATTAAAAAAGTGTGAGAAAAGTCGTGGTCAGGGAATTGAAATCTTGAAAAGTACCACGCTGGAGTTCAATGTACCATTTGATTGTTGATCCCATGAGTGTGCACTTGAAAAGATGCAATCGGATATAATCATCCATTGGTGATTTTTATTAACATTGTTGGCATAGGGGCAGACCTAGGGTTCAACGCGTCAACAACGTACCAACAAAACCCTAACTATCGACCCTTTCGGCAACACCTGTGAAGCAGATAAAATCTCACCCGAGGTAGAGGCAGGGGTGTTTGTAGGACTCAATTGTTTGCAACCTAGCTATAGATCTGTGATTACAACACCTTAATAGAGCACTTAGCAGTTCTCATTCATTAGTATTTAGCCTTTGTTTACAGCGCGAATAATCCCTAATTACAGAGCAGCGTAGTATTCACCCAGATCTAATACATTCACGCACTAAGCACATCAAGATAGGTCAAATATAGCATTCATTCATATTACTCATTACTAAGCTATCATATCAAATTCATATATGGATATATTATTACACTAAGCATAAATCTCATGAATAATGTAGCAACCATAAAGAACAAAACAACCATAAAACAGGATATATGTGGTTCACCCCCAGCCTAGGGCTACGTCCACCAACTCTTCTTCTCTTTATTTCCTTCTATCAATCATTTACATGCATAGAGCCACAAGATCCTACTCCGCATAGGACAAGAGATCTGCATGCATTCCACCAGATCCTCCTTCCCCGAGCTAGGTTGTAGCACAAATCCCTCCTACAATCTACCATTAGTTGACACAGGGGCAGACCCAAGGTTCAACGCTTCAACAGCGCACCAACAAAAACCTAACTATCGACCCTTTCGGCAACACCTGTGAAGCAGATGAAGTCTCACCCGAGGTAGAGGAAGGGGTGGTTTCATGACTCTAGTGTTTGCAACCTAGCTAGGACACAAATCTGTGATTACAACACCTTAATAGAGCACTTATCAGTTCTTGTTCATTAGTATTTAGCCTTTGTTCACAATGCAGATAATCCATAATTATAGAGCAGCGCAATATTCACCCAGATCTAATACATTCAAGCACTAAGCATATCAAGATAGGTCAGATCTAGCATTCATTCATATTACTCATTACTAAGCTATCATATCAGATTCATCTAAGCATATATTATTACACTAAGCATAAATCTCATGAATAATGTAGCAACCATAAAGGACAAAGCAACCATAACACAAGATATATGTGGTTCACCCCCATCATGGGGCTACATCCACCAACTCTTCTTCTCTTTATTTCCTTCTGTCAATCATCTACATGCACAAAGCTACAAGATCCTACTTTGCATAGGACAGGAGATCTGCATGCACTCTGCCAAATCCTCCTTCCCCGAGCTAGGTTGTAGCACAAATCCCTCTTACAATCTACACAATCTTCTTACATCCACTTTCACTTAGCCCTGCACAAAGCATTTACAACTATCACTTGCACTTAGCACAACACCACTTGTCTCTTATAGGTCTCTTTCTTACATCACCTAGACATCTATTTATACATTACAAAAGGGCCTAAACATGGGTAAACCCATGGGCCAACATCCCCATACCCGTTACATAAGCCCAAAACCCAAAAATCCCTAAACAAGGGGCTGAGATCCCACGATCTCCATTTCAACTTGCGCTCCACCTTCGACATCCTATCGAAGTCCCAAAAAGGGGTCAAAAGTGACCAAGGATCTTCAAAACTTCGTCAAGGGCCAACAGGCCCCCAACACTCACCTATGACTCATCCCGAGTCACTCTGATCTTGGTAGCTCCGCCTCAAATGCCTCGAGCTTGGCTCGAGCACTTCAACCTGTTGCTTTGCCAAGGCCTTCTACTTGGCGAATTCTTGAATAACTACCTCATTCATAGGTCCTTCCAATCATTATTCAACTACAGTGACTACTTGTTCCATCTTTGTTCCTTGTCCTTGAATCTCCTCAAACAGTTGGAAAGCTTCGTCCTGGACTAGTTGGAGCCTCTGAGTCACTTCCATGACTTTTCTCTATATGGTATGGACCTACTTTTGAGCAGTGCGTTGTTCCTGGGATATTTTCATCCTCTCAATTGCTGACAAGAGTTTCAATTGTGCATGTACTATCATTGCTTGTTGCTTTTCCTCCTAGAGCTGTGACTCCAGTGTCTTCAGTTCAAGGTCCTCAGTAAGTCATTCATAAGTCTGCGCACTTCTACTACTAGGTTGTTTACATTCCAAAGCTAATGTTCTGATTCTCTCAACTGCGCTCCGAGCAGAGTCTTCTCTTTGGTCTCGCACGTCCTGCGGAGTGCTTGGTACTGTTTGTAGCTCTAAATCTATTATTCTCTATTGAAGTTGTTGGATGGATTCAACAAGCTTCGCTACTTGATGCTCCATTGGGTCTTCCTTCTTTTGTTTTAAGCCTGTCAAAGAGTGAAGTGATCTGTTGAATACTTCTTTGACTCTGATATACTCTGTGAGCAGTTGTTCTTTGTCTTGTTGGATCTGCGCTCTCTCCTCTTCGAACTTTGTTTGGAGTTCATATTTTTCCTTCTGTGCAACCCAGAGTTGCTCTATGATTTCCTCTTGTATTTTCTTTAGGGTCTCTATGGCTTGTTCTTTTTCTTCTTGGACATGAAAAAGGTGAACTTCGGTTGCATTGGCTAGTCTATGGATTTGGGTAGGTTCATATCCCAACTCTGTTTCTTCTGATGGAGGGGGCGCAGTGGACACTGCGTGGCTGGAGTGAAGGGCTTGTCGTAGCCTTCGCGGTTCTGCATCAATCCTTTCATACATGGTCTTTTGCTTGGCTTCATTTTTCTACAAAATGTCTTTCGAGGTGTCTGGTACAGTTGTTATGATGAAGTCGAATTCATCAAGCGTGAGCACAGTCTATAGCTTGGTCTTACTAGCTTTTGACTTCTTCTGTGATGACGGTTTCATGGGGGAAACCTTTCTTTTCTTGGATGTCTCAGCTTCATTAATGGGATCCTTAGGTAGTGTTTCTACGCCTTGCTTCTGCTTGTCTTCTTCTCCATTTTTCTCTTCTTTGTCTACTTCGTCATCACCTCCTCCACTAGGTGATTCTGAAGCAGTCTCTTCTGATGCATTGTTCATCTTCTGTACCTCTTTTGTCTTCTTCCTTCTGTTAGTTCCAGGTGTATCATATTCTTCGCACGGGACCACCGGGCTTCTGATTAGTTCAGGGTCGGACAATTCTGCGGAGTCGACAGGGATAACGAGCTCTGTAGGCCATTCCTTAGTTATTTCTTCTAGGTCCTCCTATATGAGCTTGTAATAACTCTGTAGTACTTCTTTGTGTTCATCTCCGTGTGGAATGATATAGATAAAATGTTTGTCTACGTGGAACTTCACAAATGGCCTCAACCTGTGCAGGGTGTTCAACATCATACAAGGGACAACCTCAATATCCTTCTTTAACTGTAGGTAGTAGGTGTGGAACACTATGTTTGACTGCCATTGTTTTCTCATATCACTCGAATACCAGAGCGTGGTGAACTTCGCGGATAAGGGTTCGAATGGCTCTATTTCAGGGAAGGTCTCACCTTCTGGCATCTCCCAAGAAATGAGCGTGATGAGGATCAGTAGCCAACTAAAATGGAACTCATAGCCATAATCTTGAGCTTCACGAAAGTCTTTTTCTAACTGTTTAACTAAGTAGCTTGCCTAGTTTATTTGTAGCCCCTCCACGCATTTTCCTGCAAGGTCAAAACAAACCACGTGACCTTTGTGGGTATGTTTCTTCTTACTATCTTACCAGCAATCAACTGGAAAGTGAGGCACACTACGCCATTTTGGATGGAGGCTACCTTGTATCCTCGCTTCCCCTTCTCCACATCATCGTAGGTATCTTTAATCCTCTACACTATGGCATGGTCTACAACCTTTCCTGGGTAAAGGTCTTGTGGGTCTGGTCCCTACATGCTCAATCCGGTGATCCAATGGATCAGTGCCAGGACAATGGTGATGTGTTTGTCCAGCCAAAGATAGCCACCATGGAAGAATGACAGCAGGAGCTTAACACACACGTTAACCTCCTGGTGCCTTCCAAAATGTAGTATCTTCATTACGTTCAGAATAGTGGACTGCGTGAGGTCCATAGTCCATGGTTGGGGGATTATCCTCGACTTCTTCCCCTTCATCCTAGTCAGATACCTATGAGGGGAAAGTATGTTGTAGTTATTGTGATCCCCTAGGTTGAAGTCATTGATCTTTAATGTCATGGTCTTATCCAGCTGTGGTTTAACTGTACATATCCACTTCAGGAGGTACGCAGTAATCAGAGTGTAATCGAACTCCCTTGGGACAATATCACGATTCATCGTTCCAGCCAGAGGCAGGATGTATTCTGGTAGGATTGGTGGGATTAGCTTTGAATTCACCAAGTCATCATGATGCTTGGTGCATTTTTCAGTCGCATCTCAGGATGGTCCAGATCCACGAGAAGTCAACGTGGATGCTTGCAATCCTCTCATCGATGAAGCTTGAATCCCTACGGACATTACCTTTTCAGCCATTAGATCGATTAGGATTTCTTCTACTAACTTTTCTATTGCATTGAGTTCGTCCAACATGCATGCTCGAGATCGGATAACTCAAGTTGATTAACAAACGCTCAATGTAATAGAACAGGTGGTGAAGTCTCAGTAAACATCACGTTGTAACAATGAGTTTCCTTGTTGGCTCAGATACAATTTGTAAAAGTGTTCTGAGTGCAACAGTTGATAGAATAAGTAGAAAACTATGTAACATATCCCTCCAATGGACAAGAAGCCTTCATTAATGTAGTTATGTCAGTTATGGCGTGGTCCCAATGCTCCAATGGCGTGCTTTCTGATCATAATTGTTGTTCTAACCATTCAGGAACGTCAATCTAACGTTCATAATGCCTCCAACGGTTATATTGCTCCACCATGGCGAAGTGCCAATCTGAGTTTCTCTGATATGACTACGAAGTTCAAATTATGGAGACCTTCCTTCTGCGAAGTCTTCTTTGGAACTTCCTGTAATTTCTCCAACTTTGCTTTCTTCTTGTTGAGCTTTCTAGCCTTCTTCCATGTGATCTGTGTCTTGGTATTCCTCTTTCCATTCTGATTCTTATATCCTCTTGGCATAGTAACTTTGCATTGTTGGTGGTATTTCCTAGGGTTCAAGAGCAATACTGCTTCTTTTTCTGGGGTAGTTTCTCTACTCTCTTGTACAGACAGGTGTTTCAAGTCTTCTTGTGTTCTTTCAACTTTCGACTGGTTTTCTTGTTCTTTCAGTAAGTGTGTTATTCTCCTAGCCATGAAGTCTCTTAGGTCTTTCTTTTTTGGTTCTAGAGCTTCCTCTTCTTTTCTCCGGGTCTGATCTTTCTCAATCCAGATTTTTCCTAGTAACATAGCAAATGGGGCGTTGTTCTCAATAAATTTAACGACCTCAAATTCTTCCTCTATCAAAGTTCCATGAGAACTCATAGATGTTTGGGTAAGTCTTCCACATAGGGTCATCAGTTTTCCTCTAAATAATCTTATTTCTCCCAATGAAGGAATCAAAGCAAGCCTTCACAAAATTTCCTAGGTTCTTTCTATCATGATATTCACCTGTGTTTCCTCATCCATAACACAGTCTAGGTCGAAGTCTCCTATTCTTGTTTCTATGCACTCTTTTTCTTTGAAGATCTCTAATAAGTTGATATTTCTGTGATCATTCAAGGTTTATTTCATTTGTAGTAATATAGTCTCTGATTCTTTCTGGGGTTCTTCCATGGTCTTAGTTTCTTGGTCTTCCTCAGGGTTTTCTTGTCTCATATTCATTCTTTCAACCTTAGCAATCATTCTAGGGAAATCCAGAACTTCATGGTCTAGATCTTTACAGCAAAGACAGCTAGGTCTTCTACTAGGGCATTCCTTAGCAATATGTCCCGATCTTATGCAGCTATAACAAAGAGTTAATCCTCTCTTTCTCTTAAATGATCCCCAACCTTTCTTGTACTACACACTAGGATCATAGTGGCTAACCTTCAAAAAATTCTTCCTAGGATCCTGTGTCCATTTGTTAGTCCAAACATTCTTTCTATGCATATGAATAACATATCTTTCATTATTTCTATCATATCTACTCATATCAAACCTTCTTTCGTCTAGTTGTGCCCTAATTTTTAGACTAGGACAAAATTTATCAAACATACCTAGATCCATACTTTCAAAACAAACATTTCCACTTATCTTACCTTTAACAGAGCATAAATCTTTAAGATCTTACCTCTTTTCTTCAGATTTGCCTCCTCTCTTAGTACAGAGCTTCGCAAGTCAAGTAGAGTACTGTGCACTAGGGCAATAGGGCAATAGATCTACGCACAGAGCTTCTTCTTTTCCTCAGTTCCCAGCAATCACAGTTTCAGGTCCTGGCAACAGAACCATTTGTTGGCACAGGGGCAAACCCAGGGTTCAATGCTTCAACAACACACCAACAAAACCCTAACTACCAACCCTTTTGGAAACACCTGCGAAGCAGATGAAGTCTCACCCGAGGTAGAGATAGGGGTGGTTGTAGGACTCAAGTGTTTGGAACCTAGCTGGGACACAGATCTATGATTACAACACCTTAATAAAGAACTTAGCAGTTCTCGTTCATTAGTATTTAGCCTTTGTTTACAACATAGATAATCCCTAATTACAAAGAAACGCGGTATTCACCCAGATCTAATACATTCAAGCACTAAGTGCATCAAGATAGGTCAAATCTAGCATTCATTCATATTACTCAATACTAAGCTATTATATCAGATTCATCTAAGCATATATTATTACACCAAGCATAAATCTCATGAATAATGTAGCAACCATAAAGCACAAAGCAACCATAACACAGGAGATATGTGGTTCACCCCTAGCTTGGGGCTACATCCACCAACTCTTCTTCTCTTTATTGCCTTATGTCAATCATCTACATGCACAGAGCCACAAGATCCTACTCCGTATAGGACAGGAGATCTGCACGCACTCCGCTAGATCCTCCATCCCCGAGCTAGGTTGTAGCACAAAGCCCTCTTACAATCTACACAAGATTCTTACATCCACTTGCACTTATCCCTACAAGTGTCCAACACATCATGCACAAAGCATTTACAACTATCACTTGCACTTAGCACAACACCACTTGTCTCTTCTAGGTCTCTTTCTTACATCACCTAGACATCTATTTATACATTATAAAAGGGCCTAAACATGGTTAAACCCATGGGCTGACATCCCCACACCCATTACATAAGTCCAAAAATCAAAAATACCTAACCAAGGGGCTGAGATCCCGCGATCTCCGCTTTGACTTGCACTCTGCCTTCGACATCCTGTCGAAGTCCCAAAAAGGGGTCAAAAGTGACCAAGGATCTTCAAAACTTGGTCAAGGGCCCATAGGCCCCCAATAGACCCCCAAACATTTCCACTTATCTTACCTTTAACAGAGCATAAAGATTTAAGATCTTACCTCTTTTCTTTAGATCTGCCTCCTCTCTTAGTACAGAGCTTCACATGTAAAGTAGATTATTGCACACTAGGGTAATATATCTACACACAAATCTTCCTCTTTTCCTAAGTTCCCATCAATCATAGTTTCAGATCCCAGCAACGGAACCATTTGTTGTCACATGGGCAGACCCAGGGTTCAACGCTTCAATAGTGCACCAACAAAACCCTAACTATCGACCCTTTTGGCAACACCTGCAAAGCAGATGAATTCTCACTCGAGGTAGAGGTAGGGGTGGTTGCAGGACTCAAGTGTTTGCAACCTAGCTGGGACACAGATCTGTGATTAAAACACCTTAACATATCACTTAGTAGTTCTTGTTCATTAGTATTTAACCTTTCTTTACAGTGCAGATAATCCCTAATCACAGAGCAATGCAGTATTCACCCAGATCTAATACATTCAAGCACTAAGCATATCAAGATAGGTTAGATATAGCATTCATTCATATTACTCAGTACTAAGCTATCATATCAGATTCATCTAAGCATATATTATTACACTAAGCATAAATCTCATGAATAATGTAGCAACCATAAAGAAAAAATCAACCATAACACAGGATATACGTGGTTCACCCCTATCCTGGGGCTACATCCACCAACTCTTCTTCTCTTTATTTCCTTTTCTCAATCATCTACATGCACAGAGCCACAAGATCCTACACCGCATAAGACAGAAGATCTGCGCGCACTCCACCAGATCCTCCTTCCCCGAGCTAGGTTGTAGCACAAATCCCTCTTACAATATACACAAGCTTCTTACATCCACTTGCACTTAGCCCTGCAAGTGTCCAACACAGCATGCACAACTCATTTACAACTATCACTTGCACTTAGCACAACACCACTTGTCTCTTTTAGGTCTCTTTCTTACATCGCCTAGACATCTATTTGTACATTACAAAAGGACCTAAACATGGATAAACCCATGGGATGACATCCCCATACCTGTTACATAAGACCAAAACCCAAAAATCCCTAAACAAGGGGCCAAGATCCTGCGATCTTCGCTTCAACTTGCGCTCCGCCTTCAACATCCTGTCGAAGTCCCAAAAAGGGTTCAAAAGTGACCAATGATATTCAAAACTTGGTCAAGGGACAACAAACACCATAGATGAAATGTCATAACATGGTTGTTCGGGTCTTTGTTGGGTTTACCGTCAAATTTGGGGATGTCAGAAGGTAATTTAGCAGGAATCATCGGCCTGAAAGGAAAATGTAGTATGGGATCATTTGTCAATTGAGATAAATCTAGCAGATCCAGTGTGGCTAGGAACAACAATTGTCAGTTAACTTGAGGATGATACTGGTGTGGCATAGGGACACCAATAGTGCCATAAACTGGTTGAGCTAGATAATTGTATCCAATAGGCCCTCCCATATACGATTGTTGTTGGCCGATATAGGCAGGATTCAATTGTTGTTGAGGACCATTCACGAAAGGAGGGAAACTCGATTGGTTATGGGGAGAATCGTTCATTTGATTAGGTTGTGGGGGATAAACAATTTTCCCTTGAGGGGGGTAGACAGTTTGTCCTTGTGGAGGGTATACAGTTGACCCTTGGGGAGGATAAGATTGTTGTCCTTGAGGACCCCAAGTGGGATTATGGACACCTGGATAAGGTTGTCCAAAATATAATCCAGAAGGAATAGGATTTGGTACTCCTCGTTATGGGTTAGGGTATGATGGCCTTCCTTGATAAGACTGATGAAACATACCACCTTGGGGTGCTCCCCAGGATTGTGAAGGGTTTCCAGAGAAAGGGGGTTGTCCCACTACCATAGCTTGAGTGACAATTGATGTTTGACCAAGAAAAGGGGGTTTCCCCCCACTGGGTATGTGCAAAGGCGATTGTCCCCCAAGAGGGACAGGCCCGCTACACGATGGTTACCCCCTAGTTGGGATTTGTCCTGCAGTTGATTGTGTGTGTATGGAAGGGTTCTGCATTTGGTGATGTATAGGTGTTCCAATAGGATTTTGTGGAACATAAAGAGTTGTAGTTTGAAAAGGTGTTGTGGTGGGAGTAACGATCAAATTACCTTGTGTATGATTAGGCATTACGACTTCGTTGTTACTTCGTATTTGTACTAACGTAGAAGCAATATTGACTACTTGTTCGATGGAACAGTCAATAGTATGACTAGACAGTCCTGCCTCAACACCAGCAAAGGTAAGAGGGTCAAGAGTTGGTCGACTAAAATTGAAATGTTCGTAAAGATCACGTCCCAATGGAGTTCTCCATATGGAACAAACAAGTTTCTGTTGTGGATTTACCATGTCAGCAGATCGTACAACAGTTTTGCAGTCATCATTATAATCGTGTTGTGTGTTTTCCATCTATGTCTCAGTGTATGGATAAAACAACGGAATACAAGTCCACTCTTCTTCAATGAAATTACCGAATGAGTCCAGTTGAACAAGGAGTGGCTCGATAAGAACTTTTGACACATGAGTAATATGAGGAATGGGATCCTCAACCATAACTAATGCACTTTTGGGATTCGCTAACAAAGGAGCAGCAGCGCTCCCAGCATCCAAGCGATTTTCTACCTCTTCACGGTAAAACTCTTCAGGTGAATTAGGAGGTAAGGGTTCATATCCTTCTGGAGGCAGCCCTTGCATCCTACATGATCTATGAAGAAATTTATCGTCTACAGTCTCAATATTGAAAAAACATTAAGTAAACAAACAACACTCACTAAAAATCTAGAAGAACCAACAAGCAAACAATACCTTCTCTCAATGATCGTACTAGTTGGAGATGAAATCCAACATCGCGTGATCAAATTGAGAAGGGTCTAGGATATGAGTGGGTGGATCAGTTATGTTGGTGACCTTCTTAACGAACTTACACCTTGGTGCAAGCTTCCACACAATAATCATGGATTTACCCCCCAAGGAGCCCGAGTGAGTTTGACCAACGTATGTTCTAGGTACAACGAAGACTTCCCTTCATCGTCACCTTGTATGAGGACCCTAAATATTATGTCTGCTAAGGACAACAACTCATAGTCATCTTATGGGTGGGTACAGTCAACAGTCCAATCTGAACATATGGGAAGAATAACAAGTCCAAAATCGTTCAAGATAACTGAGGATAAGTGGACCGGTAGAACTCCAGAGGACCTCGAACGGATTCGGAATTCATGAAGCACCGAGACCAAATGAAAATAGTTTGACCTCAAGAAGAACCCCCAAAATACGATCTTACTACTACGAATGGTTAATCCTCAGAGAGATAATCTATGTTTCTCTCTCGAACCCGACCTTGTGCATAACCCATGTGAGAGAGGGGGATCCCAGCTATGCTTATACAAAAATTGGATTTAATATCCCTATCGCAAGATGCTAAGTTTATCTTGAATCCTTTGGAGATTTATACTCACAACCTAATCCAAAGCACTAATCCTAATCTAATGTTGGTGGAAGAATCTAAAAACAAAAAGTTTCTAGATCGATTTTTAATTAGCGTTGATTTTAGTGGTTATTATTTACACAGAGGTGAATGAGAGTGAAACTAATGATGTTACAAATCGAATCCCAAAGAAGTAAAAGAATGATAAGAAAATGTTTATTTCGATGAAATTCTAATTACGGGAAGGAGAAGAGTTTTCTTTCTTTCACTACCAAACACAAGAATACAAAAATTTTCATGCAATTTGTTTTCAACAAGAATCCATTTCAATGCTAAATCATAAAGAAATTGTTTCTGGTATCCAAAAACCAATCGTAAAAAGTATCCTTTCGTTTGATTATAAATGTGAATTGATTTGGTTTAATGCTTCTTATGCCAATAATAATAAAAAAATTCACTAGTGCATCTTTAGACAATGGGAGCAAGAATCACACAAATATGAGGCACTCTCACAACAATCAATAAGAGGAAAAAGCAAACCAAAGTTTCCAAAAAGAACTCCAAAAAAAACAAAACACACTTGAGAAATTTCTGGAAATATATGAAGATGAGAGACCAATTAAAACATTAAAGAGATCCTTGAGTTTCCTTGTAACGATCTTTAATTGATCAGATGAACGAAAAATGATCAAAATGAACCCAAAATCTGAAGAAAATGGGTGACTTTGTGACAAGGAAATACAATAAAATCCAATCAAAGATCAAAAGTATTAAAAGAAGCAAGTTGTAGGTGACAGAAGACATAAAATGATAAAACAAGTTCTGAGTTAAAAGGAAATACCCAAAAATCACACCCAGTACAAAGGCAATCAACAATTTTTCAAAATGAAGAAAAATCGGTGCTCTGGCTATAACAACACCAGAGCGCTACATCACTCCCTAAAGCACTATAAGGGAGTGTCAATAAGGAAATTAGTGCTTTGGCTATAACTGGAGAGGGCACGGGTTTCTGAGAAAGAAAAGGACCAACCCAGAAAATGAAAAACTCAAGAAGTTTGATCAACAGTCTCTGTGAGACAACTTCAGTAATGAAAAAATATGTATAGAAGAGAAAACGCATCAAACAGGATCTGAAGACGAGAAAAAAGCAAAGACAAAACCAAGGTAAGAAACCAAAACTGAAAGCTTTGATCCCCACTGGAGTCACCAATTTCTGTTGTAGGAAAATTCTTGTGCAGACAAGTGAATATCCTCTTGGATTTTAGACCTCTATTACCAAGACAGAAAGATGATAACATTGGACACGAACATTCCTTTAAATGTAGTTAAACTAGCCAAAAGGAAAAGAGGAATAAATTATGATGTACCTTTTTCTAAATCTTGTCCTCACTTAATCCAGGTTGAACTTGATCTTCAACCTCCTTAATAATATCTGCAATCTAATAGACAGCAAAGACAACACAGACTTCCTACTCTACCAAGATTAGTTTAAACTAAATTTATCAATGAAAGACAAGTATATGCAACCATGCACAAACTTGAAGGAAATAGGCCAAGCATATATTAATGAGAACATTACAAGGCACTTAAAATCTGTAAATGTAGCTGCAACAACCTCTCCAAGTCCTCCTTGTGCAACCCCTTGCTCAAAAGATCCATGATCAGAATGACAATAATTTTTGCTGATTTTTCTCCTCCTTTTCACCATGAGAATGCCTCCTTTTATAGGCTTTGAGAGGCTCAAACACCTTAGTTATCTTTGGAATAATTTGAGGATATGACTCGATCAGTTGTGGAATCTCCCTTATAGATGCAGCCTAAAGCTTGGATTTGAGCCAAACCAACTCAGATCATCTCTAGTTGTCTTTAGAGATAAGGGGGATTTATTCCCATGATCCTCTCAACCAATTGGCTCTCCCTCAAAAATGGTAAAAGAATGTTGCAACGCTCCCTGCTAGATGGACAGGAAGCACTAGCGCTCCCTACATATGAGCAGAGGAGCGTTGATCTTCCAAAATTTCCTTAAGATGACCATTTCTCAAGGAAAAATATTTTTCTTAGCTTTTCAAAAGATCTGGTTTCCCCTTCCAACATGTCTTAGAGGATGTATCAAGTGTTTTCATGGTGTCATTCACAATGTGACATATGCAGAATGAAAATGCGACATATGCAGAATGAAAATGTGACATTTTCGACAAAAGTGTGACACTTACAACACTTACGAAAATGATAATGTGACATTATCGAAGTGAGGAATTTTGACATGTAACAATGTGAAATTTAGGCTTAAAGTGTTTCCAATTGCATTCCTTAGTAATTCATTGAATTATGATTAACATTAGGGAGAATTAGTGTAATTTGTATTTTAATTTTGACATAATGGCTCATGTGTGGATAAATTGTTACAGGATGTCACTTTAAAGGTTCACATGCTAGGGATCCAAGAACCATAATCGGGATATCTTCCTTTTCCATGGATCCAAGTTATTATTGCTAATATGTGATAGTTGTTGCAGAACCATAAACTACAGTTGTGGGGTTCTCATGAGTCCAAGCAGTTTCTAAAGAAACGGTGATGTTACCATGGAACATGTATCGTAGTCAACAATTAATGGGCATAAAACAATTACTTGGTTTGAAGAGTAATAGAAGATATCTCTTGCTTCCTAACCTAAAATTCAGTGATTGGTTATATTCTTGCAAGTCGTGGATTTAAAGGTGGGAAATAATAGTCAAGAAACCAATTTGGAATGGTTTAATTAAAGATCCCATGAATTTAGCATCACATCCATTTGGAGAAATTAATAAATGATGAAAAACCTATTTTTAATTGTTGGAGGGTGAAGTTCCACATGCTCGCACCTCCAAATTCGTTTTTCCAAAATTAATTACAGTTGGCTCATAGCTAATTCATCCCAACCACTTGCATATTCCTTGCAACATATTATACGTGGTACCAAGAGGGTTTCGCACAATCAAGACAGATTAAAATATTTATGACCATGCCAAGGAATCTTCAACTTGTTGGAACAGAGCGTCTTCAACTTGATCAATGGATAAAGCATCATAATCAAAGGCATATACACATTTAACCAGGAAATGATCATCACAATGTCTTGTATCTATTTTTCCTAGGAAATCAATGAACATACTCCAACATGTAGCCAATAAATTAGAATCTACTCTTCTCTGAGTCAGAAAACATGATGCATGTGTGCTTCATCATTGCAAAACATTAAGAG
>JZKD02S1674107.1:407762-421538 GCA_000966675.3 Picea glauca | reverse complement strand
TTTCCTTAGATCTGTTGTTGTTGCTTGGGAATGGTTTCTTAATATTCTTCCCAAGGGCACATCCCTTGCAAATTCCTTCATGTGTAGACTTCAATTCTGGTATCCCTTCAACCATTTTCCTGAGGAAGGGTAATGCTTGATAGTTGATATGAGTGTACCTTCTATGCCAAAGCTCATTAGGATTGACTTCGTTATGTACTAGGGATTATTCATTTCATTCTAGTAGTCTATATAGATTCCCTTCACGTCTTCCAATAACCCTAGCATCTTCTAGGCTGGAGTCTTTATGCCATGATAATACCTTCTCATCTATGAAGGCTATTCTGTTTCCTTTGTCTTCTAAAAATGATATTGATATAAGGTTCTTTTCTAAACCAGGTACATATAGAACATTGCCTAGGTGAACATAATTACCTGATTCCAATTTGATGGAGGCTTGTCCAAATCCTTCAATGGGGTAGGTGATTTTGTCTCCAAGATCCACTTTGTATGATGTCTTTATTTCCTTTAGATCTAAGAGTCTAGCTTGATCTCTTGTCATGTGCCTAGAGGCTCCACTGTTGATTATCCACATATCGTCTTCAATTTTCCCGGTGAGTGCTGAGTAATGTAAGAGACTGATTGTTTTGCACATGTCTTCGGTTGACTGATAACTGATCATGCCCTGATCCAAAACTTCAACTTCGTCATTTCTCTCTTCTGAGAAAGTCAATAGGTGCGTTGAGTTAGGACGCATCTGGATATCTTCTCTTTGAGAAATATGCTCCATCACAAGGTGTTGGATCTGAGAATTAGGGTTTCTGCAACTGCTACTGCTAGTAACCCTAGCTGCAGTTCTTTGGAAGCTTCTCCTGCCAGTAACCCTAGCAACAGTTCCTCAATGAGCTCAATACCTAGTGGTTATGTTTCCTTCCAGCATTTTAGGATGACTGAAGGGGTGTGGGCCCATAACCTATTAGAATATAGAGGATTGTGCTCGTTTAACCATTGACGATACCCTCGTCACCCAACCACAGGCCTTAAGCCACCCTCCGAGCACCTTGACCTTGACTGAGAATATAATTCTGGCTGCAATCAATAGCCAAGAGAGGCTAAGTGCACCAATAAAAAGAATAGAAGCTAAACTGAACAGATGATCCCACCAGAAGCTAGCGCACCACTTTCCAACTCTCCCAGAAGACCTGTGCACAAAACTGTTGCTACCTGCAACTGCCCACATAGACTTAGCTCTCACTGCAACTGCTGAGATGATAAATAATGAAACTGGCGCCCTGTATTTATAGTGGACTAGCCAGTCTAACTGGGGCTGACTTCTCCTTCTGGGCATCAATAAATTCAATATAAATATATTTGTTCAGTCGACAACTTGTCTAGGGTTTCCTTCAATTCTTTGCTTCCTTTCAAAGGATTCTAGTCTCGTCATAGGTCAAAATAGAGGTTCATACCTCTCTAAGCTACCATAATATTAATAGTAACCCTCACTTGGCCAGGGGGCATGGATACATTATCGTAGCCATGGATTATTTCATGAAATGGGCTGAGGCGATGCCTACATTCGACAACACGGGAAAAACTGCAACCCTATTCATATTCATTCACATCATCACATGATTTGGAATCCCACAGTCTATCATCATTGATCATGGTAGCCACTTTCAAAACTTATTGATGTCTGAACTTACAGAAAAGTTGGGTCTTCGACATGAAAACTCAACCCCCTACTATCCACAGGCCAATGGCCAAGTCAAAGCAATCAACAAGGTTCTCATCACTATGCTTCGACGGATTATAGGAATTCACAAAACGAGTTGGCACAGGATGTTGTTCTCATCATTGTGGGCCTATTGGACTTCTGTAAAGTCTGTCACGGGGTTCACACCCTTCCAATTAGTGTATGGTTTAGAAGTTGTTATACCATTGAATGTGAGATACCGTCATTGAAACTAGTCGTTGAACTTCTCCCAAACACCTCTGCTGAAGAAGAACGTCTGTTGTATCTTATGCATTTGGATGAAGCCTATTGTGATGCTACTCTAGTTATTGAAACCAAAAAGAAACGTGTCAAAGCCCAATATGACAAGCATGTCAAGCCACACATTTTCTCTGAGGGTGATCTAGTTCTCCTCTATGAACAAGATCGTGATTTGCTAGGTGTCAGAAAATTCGAGGCTATGTGGCAAGGCCCTTACATTGTCAAACGAGTGTTGGAGAAGGGAGCTTACGAGTTAGTAGATTATGATGGCATTCCTTTCAGTGAACCCTGAAATGGGCTTTAATTGAAGAAGTACTATGCTTAGACCATCTTTGCATGAGTGCTTGTATTTTTATTGTATCATACCCTTGTGTGTTACTTTAGTGTGCTTTTTCGTTATTTGGTTTTCTACCCTCGAGTGCTTACCTTGCATTGTGCTTGGTTTCCAAATGTCAAAGTCTTCACTACCCCACATTGGCTTCATCGATGGCGCTAGTCGTAGTACTCATAACCTAGCTTCTGCTGCATGGGCAATTTATGCACCTACAAACAAACTTATCAGTCTACGTGGTGTTTGCCTTGGTCGTGCGACCAATAATATCACAGAATATATCACCGTCATCGAATTGTTGACTAATGTTATTTCGCTTGACATCCGCCACCTGCTTATACAACTTGGTTCACAACTGGTAGTGCTACAGTTAAGTAATGTCTATGCTATCTAAAGTCATCCTTTATTTCAATTATCTCTACGAATTTGCCTCTTGGAATGTTATTTTGATTACATTGAATACCAACACATTCCTAGATGTCTAAATACATTAATTGATGCATTAGCTAATTATGTGTTAGACAGACATCTGAGACATTTATAAAACCAATCACACATCACATGTTTTATACAAAACAAAATAAACCGATAGAAGTCGCATGTGTATATATATATATATATATAACGATCAAAAGTTAAAAAAAAAAAATCCGAAGACCAAAATATCAAAAATTGTGCTCATTTAACCATTGATGATACCCTTGTCACCCAACCACAGGCCGAAGCCACCCTCCAAACACCTTGACCTTGACCGAGAAGAGAATCCTAGTAGCAATCAATAGCCAAGAGAGGCTAAATGCACCAAGCAAGAAAATAGAAACTAAACTGAATAGATGATCCCACCCAGAAGCTAGTGCACCACTTTCCATCTCTCCCAGAAAACTTGCGCACAAAAATGCAACTGCCTGCGTAGATTTAGCTCTCTCTGCAACTGCTGAGATGTGAAAATATGAAACTGGTGCCTTGTATTTATAGTGGATTGGCCAGTCTAACTGGGGATAACTTCTCCTTCTGGGCATCAATAAATTCAATTTAAATATATTTGTTCAGCCGACAACTTGTCTAGGGTTTCCTTTAATTCTTTGCTTCCTTCCAGAGGATTCTAGTCTCGTCATAGGTCACAATAGAGGTTCATACCTCATGAATCTACCATAATATTAACAGTACGGATGGAAGTGTATCGGTCATACTGGATCAAGTGTCTCATCATAGACAACTCCCTTTGTTTGTGAGAATCCTCTGGCTATAGATCTCTCTTTGTATTTCTCGACACTTCCATCAACTGCATGCCTGATCTTATATATCTACTTGGAAGTCACCACCAGACTTCCCTTCTAGTCTCTGAACAATATATTGTACACCATTCTTTAGGATATATCGGTATTCTTCTGTTATGGCATATTTCCATACTTGTTCTCTTGTTGCTTCTCCAAGACAAGGAGCCTCAAAATCAATGAAGTGGCTCATGACTGAAGGATAGCTCAAAAATCTCTTTTTCTTTCTCGGGATGTGACTTGAGAGGCTTGTATGTTTCTCTGCCTCCTACAGTGTGAGCCTAGGAAGGCCTTTTATGCCCTACTGCAATATCTCTGGACATATCAACTAGAGAAACTGGATTATCTAGAATAATGTTTGTATCCCTCTGAACTGCTGAAGGGGGAGAAGGTATTGTCTCACTATCAATCTCCATCTAAGATTCTCTAGATCTTTGAAAGGCTATCTCTTCTTCGAGGAAAAAATCTTTGCTTGTCTCAATATGTCTCTGACCAGGGATGTCAATCTAGAATGTCTTCAAAGATTCATTTTTATCCCATAAATGTATCATTTCTCCCTGAAGGGTCTAGCTTGGACTTCTTCTCTTTGGGTACATGAAAATACACTGGGCACCCAAATATCCTAAAGTGTTCAATCTCAGGATTCACTCTGGTGAAGGCTTCTTCGAGAGTTATGTTTTTCAAATTTTGGTGAGGACTCTTGTTCTGAACATATATTGTGGCATGCATACTTCTACCCATAGAATCATAGAAGGATTATGATCATGCATTATTGCATTGGTTGCCTCAATGATGGTTCTATTCTTCCTCTTTATCAAATAGTTTTGACTCCCTCTAAGTCAAGTGACTCCCTTTGAAGGATAAACATATTCATTTGTTGTTAACCTATCTGGAACAAGAAAACAAAAAGAACCAACACAAGAATATCTCCTAAAGGAGAATAGTGAGTACATCTCTAGAATCAAAACAATTTAAGTATTGTTGTCATAGCTACAACACCTACTTGTAATGTAGTAAACTTTAGAAATATAGGTTAGAGGAATGACAATTACAACAATCAAACTTGGATTCTTCACTTCCAATGTGTTGTTCCTCTGAATGCACTGAGATCCCTCTGGATCCATGACTTCCGCAAAAAAGGTTCCTACCTCCTACAATTACCCTCATGACAATGATACAAATAATATATATACAAGTGCATACCTGAGGGTGTTGATATGATTTCTCCAATGGTCCTTGGTTGATCTCTGTCCTCTGAAATCTTCATGAAGTCTTCATGAAGAAGGTAGTCACATTGTCACCTTTTCTCATCTTGTTATTTTGAAGTTGGCCCTTCAATGTAAGAGCTTGTGTAGATGATTGGCTTCCTTGTCTTGTCGTCATATTCCTTCCATTCATCAATAGTTGTCTCCAGTAAACCTTTTTGTATCACCCAAAATAAATTTTCCTCTGAAGTCTTGTCTTCTAGGAACTTGAAATTTCTTGATCCATCAAGCTTATCTTCCATCATAGTTTTGTTCATCATATTTTTAGATTCTTCACAAACCCTTGTTAACTGGGCTAGAAAAACTAATGGCTAGACTAGGTTAGCAACCTTAGGTTTTTTTCAGCTTATGAATGCCAACAATAATCCTTGAAAGTCATAAGAACACCGTTAATCTTGAAGGCTTCTTCAAAGAGCTGTAGAAATCGTAAAAATTGAAATTTGCAGAAATTTGTGAAACCCTAGAAACCCTAGGGCCAAATTTTCAAAATGTTTAGAATTTCACTCCGAGAGTCTCTAGAGGTGTGTAGGAGAAGTTTGTACTCTCCTATGCCAAAATTTGCTTCAACGTCCAATTTTTAGAGGCTAAACACCCAAAAGAAGAGGGTCATATGGATTTTTCTTGAAACCCTAGGAGTGTCGTACGGTTCTGCAAAAGAGGAGGGATGAATAGTAAAAGCTTGTAGCTTGTGCAATGGGTTCTTCAAGACCTATGCTCTGATACCATGTTCAATTTTTAGTAAGCTAGGCTTAATCAAGAAGTTCATTCCATTTTATCATCTTACTTAAACAATAAACAATTTGTTGCAACAACCAAGATCACAAGAAGAAACAACATGCACAAGTACACAAGAACTATCCTGGGAAACCCTTCTCAACAAGGGAAGAAAACTGAGTCAATCCTTTGCTATGTTCTTCAAGAGAAATACCTACACCACCATAAATACCTATCACACAAGAGGGTGCTCACAAACCCTAGAAGACTAGCATCCAAGAGAGGTGTGCACTTTTCCCAAGAAGATGTACTTGCTGAAATTTCCAAACTCACACTTCAGATATGATTCCTCAATGGGGAATTTACCTTTACTTATATTAGACTGAACCTATCAATAGAAGTGTCTATTGGCACAATAGGGCCGACCTCTCTAACTCACAATATAATTAATAATAACCAGATTAATTATCTTTTACATTAATTATCTATTATATTAAGGTGGGGCCGACCTGTACCCTTTACATTACAATTAGGGATACAGGTAAGTCTAACTCTTGAACAATGTAGAAAGGGATCACATACACCCACTAGGGGCACATCCATAGGGATGTCCATATCTCTATCTCATTGTGTCTCACAGGAGAACCACACTCACAAGTGCTCAGCCACTAGGATTACATTCACTGTGCTCATTCATGGGCACGTCCAACTCAACAGATCTTCTTTCCCACTGCATTACATAGGAGATTCATCTGGAGTTCATCATCTCAACTCTTTTCTTAGAGGAGGATAATACATCGTCTTCATCTATTTCTTATAATGATGCACCCAACTCATGGGAATTCACACGTTCACCTTGTGCTTAGTTAGAGGCATGTCCAACTCAACATATCTCCTTTCTCACTGCGTTACACAAGAGAATCATCTGGAGTTCTTTTCAACTCTTTGTAAGGAGGAGGCCATCACTACGTTCGAGTTCTATCTCAGATAGGAACCACACACCCAGCTCATGGGTTCACTCTCAGGTCGACTCAATCACTTTGTGTCATGGAGGATGTCTCACGTAGTTGTAATCATCAACATTAAGAATGGAGTGATTTTGTAGCACACCAATTCCGTAGCACCCATACAACCTACAAGAAATTAAATAAACCACACAAAAAAATAGATATTCTCAATCGTAGTTAGGTTGATGAAACTTTGTGTGTTAAGGTTACTAGGGATCATGCCCACAACTTAACATCCAACTCTCTATCACATGCTTTGTTTGAGAATAAAGTAGTTATGAAATCAAATAAACTATTTATGCAATAAAAACATTCTACATGAAATAATAACCAGACAAGAAATTAGCATAAAAGAGATGGAATGAAACAAATTTAAAACTGCAATGCTCACTCACACATATGTATAGATGGCACACACAATGCCTCACCTTGGAGTGGGAAACCTCCAAGGGTTTGGTCTGTGTACCCAACTATGGAATCAACCCATGCGCACTATGGAGTAGCTATATACAAAAAACCATAATTGATCATGTATTTTACTGAAGAAAAATATTACAATGTTGATAACCACTATTGTCACCCCCTCAGGGATGATGCTTTGTTTATATAGTGCAAGGGGGTATCTTTTGCGCTTAGGAATGGAAATGACAACATTCCTATGTTCCTGGGAGGTTTTTTTATTGGTTACAAACTAAAATTTGGAGCGCTGCAATCTAAAACCAAATCCATACAAAAATTAAGAACTTGCTTATTAAAATTCTAAGTCATGTGGACATCATGACACTGTTTGCATAGTGGGAAATTGAACTGATAGATTAAATGTAGAATTGTATGTTGGAGTGTGTTCATTACTCCTTATGGAAAAGAATGGGCACAAACTGGTAATTGGTTATAACATCCTGGACTTGCATGCATAGATGCACCCAATATAAGTAATGTTCTACTTCTCATGGCAGAGAAATGATGGATTCATTTGCCATAATTGCTCAAAACTTTCTCCATGTGGCAAGGATGAATTTTCCTCATGAGATGTAGCTGCCCACATGAGTTTAGAACTTTCATGTATGTGTAAAATCGGAATTATACATGTGGGCATGTTGAATCTGCCCTTTAGTAATTAAAATCATGATTCCACCTTTTCAAATCTTCACATGGTTCTACTATTGAATTCATGGCATATTTCTTTAACTGGTTGTTTTAAATATCTAATTGTTGAGTGTTATCTATTGGGTCTTCAAATTCATGGCATCTTTAATTATAATCTTTTAAAGTGCTACTAGTATCTCTCGATAATTTATTATGTTGATGTGGATATGTAATGTTCATGAGAACCACACTCATACCCTAGATGATTGGAATTCCATCAAGCTTGTATGTTTGGAATTGGAACTTGATGGCTAGAATATTTAGTAGCATGTGTTCTTCTGTAGCAACTTCTTACACTCATGAGACCCCCAGAAACTGGCAAATGTGTCTTAAATGGATGTGCAATACCCATGATTCAAGGATATGTAGCATGTGAACCTTCAAAACAATTTCTTGTAACAACGTGTTCACGCATGAGCCATCACTTCAAAAGTAAATACAAAATACACTACTTCACCTAATGTTAGTCAGAAACCCAATGAAATACTAAGAAATGTAATAAAAAACACTTTAAGCCTAAACTTCGCACATGATCATTAAAATGGGATAATATAGGGTTACAGGTAAATGGAAAGGGATTAAAAATGAGGAAAATAAGATGTCAAAAGATGGTAATTTGGCAACTCATCATCTCCCTGAAACAGGCTATGTTGCATGCCCTTTTGCAACCTCATACCTCTGTATAAACCTTGTAAGGAGACATATTGAATGATGCATACCAACCAATATGTTGGCAATACCCTTCCAACTCCCTTTACTATCCAACTGAAAAGTATGTTGATAAAATGCATCAACTTCTTGCCCAAGAACATCTTGAAATCCCTTCAGATAATGACTGATCCATTTTTCAAAATTTTGATGAGACTCATATCATCCTTTTATTATCCAAGCATGCTTGATCCATCTAATAATTTCTCAACCCATAACCACCTAGAAATTTTTAGAGGTCTCGTGTGGTCTCAAGAGTGATCTATGGAAACTATTCCTCCAAAAAACAACATCTTTAGGCAATTATGCAACAATCTACTACAGGAATTTTGTAGCAAGCTGCTACAGGCCTAATTTCGTAGCAAGCCTACAGGCTTGATTACGTAATAGGCTACTAAACAATGGATTTCTCACAAAATGTAATCTTGGTTTTTGAGAAATTTTGCAAGCATACCTGTTATAATGGATTCCTTCTCCCCACCAAAAATCATGAGTACCCAAATCACAAATTGTCTTTAGGAGGTTTCTAATGGCTTCCACCTTTGCATGAGAAGTTTTGTGGTTCATGCCATACACAAAGAAAATTATTTTGAGAATCCTCTATAGTAATGTTCATGTTCATGCCAAATTAATTTGTTATTTGGTGTCACTAAGAGGATCTTCAACCACTTCTCATATATGGTTAAAAACTCTGCTCTCAATTCAATTGATTTGAAATTTGCTTGAAAGAAAAGATTTCATAACCTCGCTAGCATCAAATGCTGCTTTGAATTTCCAACAAGAAAGGCCTCTTACAGACCATATCTTTTAGGAGAGGCACTAGACCTTAGATTGTACAAAAGACAAGATCAATACCTTAAGTTCGTTGTTGTTGCACAACACTAGTTTGCAAAGTGAATGTTGGGATTGTATCTTTCCATGGAGAAGTTGTAGAAATATCTATTTGTAAACCACCATTTACCAAACCAATGTCGGTGAATGGTCAGTTAATTTACAGTCATGATGTTTCATGGTTGAAGATTCCATCATGCCTCCAACTGCACAATTGCACTCTCGGGAACCCCATACCACACCTTGGGATCAACCCAATGCATATACTTCAATGAGTGGAAATGATGATCCTCTAGATGCTAGCAAAATGAGAAGAAGCACATTCCATTGTAGTAATAAATGAACTCCATCTAACCAGGAGACATGACCATCTAAAAATCTTGTAACATATCAAATTTAACCCATCTTTCACATGTTTCTCAGCAGATTGAACAAGAGTAGCAGCAAATGCTTTTACAAAAATAAGGTCTTCAAGATTATATCAACTAATTGTGATTCACATCATGCTTCTTTTGCAATGATAAGCCTTGCTTGGTTAGGCTGGAAATGACTAGGCTCTAAAAAATAGTAAGCTAATCTCCAACTTGCAATTGCAACCTATAAAATCTCATTGAAATGAAAGGTAAAGTATTCTTTGAAATAACAGTTGAGATGAAAGAAATGAGACTAATGGAGCTGCAATGGGTGAGTGATGCAAGTAGCTTGTTGATTTCATAATTATTTGACAGTGATATCATGTTACAGAATTTGCAAAGTAGGTCATATATTTTAGAGGTGATGATCCAAAACTTTCAAATAATGAATCAGAGGTCAAACATCTATGGACTTTAGATTACACTCCTCATAGATACAAAGTAAAGGTTATAGGAGTATGTTTAAAAATGATGACCCTTGTGATGATACATAGTGTAGGTTGTAGAAATAAAATATCAAAAGGTCTTGATGGTTACTTCCAATAAAACATCATAAGATCCCTCCAAAGGCATGTAAATAAGAACAAAACCAAATCATATATCATCATGCTTTGTAACTCTCAACGACTTTGAAGATGTAGGCCAATATATGTATCGGTGAACCATGGGAATGAATTGAGGAATTCATACCTCTGGATTTGTTTTCCTTCCCTATTGCATGACAACATATTCTTAAGTAGGAATGGATTCTATGGCATCTTTTTCTGCCATAGGTTCTTGTGGAGGAGCATATTCCTCATTTTCGATAATTGCCCTAGCTTGTCCATGTCAGTTGTTTCTTTTTCTGTTGTTGGTTCTTCTAGAGCAACAAAATTCTCTTCTTCTACTCCTATTATTAGTTCTTGTGTGGCAACAACAAGGCCTTGTATTGTTGGTTCTTCTCGAGAAACAATGGGTCTTATTAATGTTGGTTCTTGTGTAGCATCATAAATTTTTGATGTATCAACACTAGTGTCTTTCCTTGAGTAGCTTATGGTCCCTCTCATTTTGGATATTTTAAGTGTTGGAGTGGATTTGAATTGTAGCAGTAGAGTAAGATGATGTCATGGTTCATATGGAATGGTGAAGATATTGAATTGAACAAGGTGGGGACGTGGTCATGAAAGGTAAAGGTGATGGTGTCCCTCCCTGAAACTGAAGACTTTTCATAGAAGGTAAAGGTGATGGTGTCCCTCCCCCAAACTAAAGTGGTTACACAAATGATATTTTGAGGAAATTGTTGACTTTCAAAGCTAACCACATAGGAAAAATAAACTTTATTAACTTCAACAAACAATTTGAATTGGGAGAGAAGCACGGGCATATTGTGGTGCTTTAGGTCTTCTTGAAGTGGTCTTGTTCAACAATGAAATTATTGGTGTAGCAATGGGACTTGGATTCTATAGCACTAGTCTTCAGTTGATTCCCAAATAAATTCTTCATTTGTCTTGTACTTTGTCCATTTGCAATGTCCTTGTGTCGTAGGTCAATAGCTTGAACAATTCTGTAACAAGTTCCTAGAAACTTGGTCTTCGGACATGGTTCGCCCAAGGACTCAACATTACATGATAACACACTTGTTTTGATGTCTTTTTGATATGCCCATTTCATGAAATTTTGCCTTCAAAAATTAGTTGTTCATGGATTGACCTCCATGATCCTTCTTTGACCTGCAAAAGAAACAAGCATTTTGCAGGCAACACAAGGTGATATTATGGAGGAAAAAGAGATATGAGGACTTCATTCCTCCAATAAAACATAAAAATGATTGCAAATAAAGTGTATAAAATAGATCTCTTAAAGGATTCATAAAACAATTTTCATTGTTACATGATGAGGAGTGGTGGCTAGCCTGGACTACCTGACAATGTTTCAATGGTAAATTTTGTGTTCGATGTCTGATTGGAATGCTTCCAAAGGATATTAAAGTGGATTTGTATATATATCTCAACTATAAACAAAATTTTAAATGAATTTGAAATGATATGTCAAGCAAGGTGCGAAAAAGGCTTGAGGGTATCGATGTTTTCAATTTCCATCCTAGACCAATCGTCACAGTTTTTGGTATAACTTTTTCGTCTAATGACGGATCGAATTGATCCCACGTGGAGATGAAAGTATATTCATGTAGGTATCTCTAATAGAAACATGAATAAATGATGAGTCAAATATTCCAATGAACAACCCAAAAAACAAAGTTTTATTAGTGCATATTTAGGATAGGCAGTTAGTATTTAGGGAATAACTTTCTCGTATGATATCGAAATGACATGATTTCAATAGGGTTGTAAACTAGATTCATAGGAGAATATTCCATAGAAACAGTTTTTATATATCTATCCATTTGGTCTCCCAAAAATTGATTGTCCCAACTTTGTTTTCTAGCAATTTTTCCAAGTCAAAATGTTGTCAGTCCAATAAATATCCCATTTGTTGAAAATATGATCTAGGTATTGTTGAATTTTTGTGGATGCATTTTTTTCAATGTAATTTTTCCCTCCATCAAAAATCTAATTGACCCATATCATAATTTGCGAGATACGAATAAATTACCATAGGCCAATTTTAATATGCATGCTTAAAATTCTAAGAATTGTAGTTTCAAAGCTATGGGAGGTATTTTATAAATTGAATAATGTAAAACATACCTCAATGAAATATCTTCTACTATTTTTGAACATGTTGGATATTTATTATGCATCACATGTTGGTAACCTTATGGTTGGAAACTTTGTTTCCCTCATCATTTTTCTATAGTGTTGGTTGCCATGGTTATTTGAGCAACAAGACAGACTTGTTGTATCTCCTTAATAGCTTATTGGTATCTCTTTTAATACATGATAAGCAACCCAACAATGAAAAAGTATATTTACCCTAGTTTCAACAATCCTATGTCTTCTCCTCGTCACTTTTGTTGCCTTATTGAGTAATCTAGAAAATGGTTTTAGAGGCTCTTGAAGTAATAAATACAGGGCCTAGTATGCATTGTTAGAAATTGTAATAGGTGAAAGTCATGAAAAACAATGTACATAACCCCTATTATCCAAATGGGATTAAGCATCCTCAAATTCCTCATCCTATAATTTCCAAGCAAGTCAAATCGTGCCAAAGAGAAATGATGCAATTATGTAGCTTTACTCATGAAGACTCGAACACATATTTATATATGAAGATACATTAAGAGCCCTGCTAAGTATACTTAGCTCATATTACCAATCCAAGTATTACTAATCTGCCTTTTGTTATTGGATTTTAATTCATCACTACCATATATGTAATACTTACTTGTGACATTTATTTGATACAATGAAATTGTAAACAAGGTCAGAGCAATTGAGAATATTGATTCAATAGTGCATTCTAGTGACCAGGTAAGGAATATTGAGGTCGCAACTCTAAAGTGTCATTATTTTTAAATCAACCTTGTACTAATGAAGAATTTTCACCCTTCAAGTCAAGGTTGGAAAGTTAGATTTGATTCAAAATTTGAGGACAACCATATAACCTGCTTCACAATACCATATATTGATTTTTGTAACAATTTCAATTTGAAGAGATTTGACCATATGTATGAAGCCCTGACTTGTGCATATTATTGCAAGATGCAACGATCAACCTATGTTCTATAATGCCCAGATATTTTATTGGTATGGTAATGATAAACTTCAAATTGGTATTTACAAAAGGATATTTGTTGTAGTAAAGATGACTTAAAATATTAGATCATGGTATTATAAGGGCTGATAAGAGATATAATTCTACAAGACCAAGTCAAAACTATTACCTCCACTATTGTTGAGCTTGAGTCAGAGCGAGCTCTTGTATGCTTAATCATTCCTTGCCCCGAAATAGAAATAGATCATTGTAGTGCAGGGGCCAACTCTTGAAGTGCGAAGAAACATTATATCTCCTCGAAGATAAGTCGGTAAAGGTTCTATTGTAGAAACCCTCTAAAGATTCTAATTGTAAAACCTACAATAATTATATGAAGTACCATCTTTTACCTTTTCTAGCAACTCCTCAAAATGAGATGTGGAACACCATAAGGGGAGAAAATAAAAACTTAACCCAATCCA
>JZKD02S1674107.1:359697-370493 GCA_000966675.3 Picea glauca | reverse complement strand
CCCTTCAGGATGCACCATGTGCTCCAAGGGTGCCACTCACCAACTGAACTGATTGGTAGACCTCTATAACCCCTGGAGTCAACACTCCGCCAGGTGAACTAGTAGGAGACTAAGGACTCTAAGGAATAAGGCCCCTGCCTTATTGCGTGCCCCTTAGAATCATCGTGAGCGACTGTCGCAGTCGGGCCTCAGGACATCGTGGGTCCTCTCGAACTAGGTAATTGTTAACCTACAGTTCGAGCCACGGTAGGAGTGCTAGCAGGCGGTGGCAGGGCTACTGTCCACCCCTCTCCCTCAACCTCTCTGCAATCGTGTGTGGCCCCTTTACTCCATATGTGAGTCAAGTCGGCAAGATATCGTTAGCCTGCATCACCAATAATCATGTCAGAAATGTCAACATCAAATCATCAATCAAATGAAACATCATAATAAACATATCAACCCAAGCACACTCCCTGACTCAGTCCGGAGTCCAAGGGGGATCTACCGATGCCTCTGCATCCTCTAGTTCAAAAACCTCGCACACTCAATCAAACTAAGTCAATAGCACCCGTCTACATCAAATAGTAACACATCATGCCATCTGTCAATCACATCGTAATCACATATAATAGGGCTAACATCAAAAAGGGTCTAGATCACTTGCGAGCAAGTGTCCTCAAATAATAAGTGTTCTCAGTGTGCCAGAGTGGGATGTTACAGTTCCAGGATCAATTAAAACAGAAATTCGAGTGTTATTGATTTTACCTTTGATTTCCACCACAGAGGATTGATGGTCAACTTGTCAGACATCCACAGCTACATTTATCCGTTGAAGGCTTCTTCCCACATCCCCCACTGTGAAGGCTTCCTGCAAATTATGAAAAGCAGTTATGTTTGTTGTATTTAAATGTGGACAATTCCTCCTCAAATGAGGTTATCACATTCCCAACACTTCAATTGTTCACAGGGACTGTCCCTAAACTTCTTTGTTCCCAGATTTACCAGTTTTCCACTTCCCTACGTACTTGGATAATTGGAGTGAAAATATTTTATAGGAAATCTTTTTTTTGCATTCCGATAAGGATTCGGTTGGTATCCGTTCTTTTGTTGTTTCATTCGGTCTTGTTTCTTATCCTTCCAAGGTTTGGGAAGCTCTGCCTACTATTTGTACTGATCGTAGCACATTCGTTCTTTCCTGAATACTTCACTCAAGGACTTCAGCTTGTCAAATTCAATTCTATCCTTGTAGGACAGTGGTAAACAACTTCGGAACCGCTGTATTTTTACCTTGTCCTCTCGGATATAAGGTACAAACCTTAGTAGTTCCAAGAATTCATTTATAAGGTCCTCTGTTGTCATCTGACCAAGTCGTAACTCATAAAATTATTTTGTTTTCCTTTCATAGTAGCTTTCAGATAGGTACAGTTTCTTGAAATATTTCTTGAAGTCAAACCATTCCATCTGTTTCTCTTTTAGGCCCTTAGCCAATTTCAGATCTTTCCACCAGATGCTGACCTTTCCTTTCAGATTGTAAATGTCCATTCTGACTTTCATATTGCTGGAATAGTTGTATCTCTGGAAATATTTTTTTATATCTAATAACCATGCTTCCACTTCCTCTCCTATTATGGATTCTCCATCAAATGTAGCTGGTTTATTTTTCTTAAATTCTCCTTCAATGTGGTCTACTTGTTTTCTTTTCCTGTCATCTTTGGTTTTATCCTCAGCTGGAGGGGTACCTTCAAAAGAACTATCTCCTTTTTTTTCTTCAGGTGCAGAGTTCTTGGAGGCCCTTTTCCTAGCCTCTTCTTCATTTTTATTGTCCTTTGGGATTTTCTTTTTCACTATACTATGCAACAAGACTTCATTTATTTCCTGCTGCTCCTGTTGTGCTTTCTTCAGTTTTTCATTATCGGCTTTGAAAACCTGCAGCTCAACAATGAGATTCCTCATTGTTTCCAGAACTTCGGTAGGTGAGCTTCCATCACTATTTTGTCTCTAATTTTCAGGAAGCCCTTGTTCATGATCCCCATCAAGTCTGATTTTTGCGTCATCCGGTGCTGCCATGATTAACACAAAACAAAAAAGGGTTTTCTATTTGCAACAGTAAAAGTTTATTATTATTTTTTTTTCATAAACAAAATTATGTGCTAAGTAAATCAGATGTCGCTATTCAAGGTCCAAGTTTTGTAACCTTTTCTCTGATACCATATGTAATGAATCTCTAATTACCATAAAAAAAAAAAAATTATTTGTGGTCATATATTCTCAAATTAAAGACATATTTAATTTTAGTCTTGCTACAAGGAGATTATGTGCTTCTTCCTCCCACATTAATACTTATCAAAGCTATTTTATAAGTGAAATTATAAGACTTCACCTCATCCTTGAAACCCTCGACTCCTTGCAATCATACAACTGTTTATTTCTATTCTAACTACGTAGGCTATACTTTTTCCTTATCAAACTATACACATATATACCACAATGTTTATGCAACAACCTATATATATATATGAAACAATTTATATACATATATAACTATTGTCAAATCTATTGCACCACAAAATATTTATGCAACATTCTATATATATAAACATAACTATTACCAAACCTATTGCGCCACAAAATTTTTATGAAATAACCTATATCTATAAAGTCTATTGCCAATTCTATTGCACCAACAAGTCTTACTATGAGAAGAGTATTACAAATGACCCTTCATAAATTCTGGAGTGGGCATTATGTTTCTTCGGGTATGGGTGGCAGAGAAATTAGTGAACCCTTTGCTATCAACATGGAAACGGTAGTTAAGGACCAATTCTCACATCACCCTTTTAGGGATAACTATCATTCTCATCCAAGCTAACTCTTGATATGAGCCTCACGTTTTCCTTAACGAAATTCGATGAGTACAACGAACCCTAACCAAACTAGAACGAGTAATCTGAATTGTCTGCCAATTCCATTTTTTCGTGGATCGAGGTGGGATCAACTTTGGATACGATCAAGAAGGTGTAATGACTCTTATGCCAGAGCATTTAAGTCACTCTAAAAACATCCCCTCGGGATTATCACGAGTTTTATGTGTCCCTCTTAAATCTCGGCACCTTTCCCTAGCTATGGTATTGAGCTTACGGACTGCCATTAAGAGTCATTAGACTAGTAGATGGGTGTTAGAGGATACTGTCATCATTAGTCTTCTTTTGAAATCGGCTCTATGTATTTCATGCGATTATGGTCCAGTTATCCACCCTTCTCTGTAATTGTTCAGTGCTTAAGTTGTGGACTCATCTTGGAACAAACTATTTGGGTGGACCTCTGCCATGGGACTCTGCATAAACAAGGTAAGAGCATCTCGTTAGTCGCTTTGGAAACCCTCTATATTATAAAAATCATTATGGTTATGGATTCATTCGACGTGAATTTTTCTTGACAGTATATATCTTGGATAATGGTAGTGGCTATACATTTCATGAGGTATATGGTTTACCTTTATACATTAAAGGACCTCTGCGATTTTCTCAACATACTAAGATATCTTATAATACCAACAAAGTCTCTTGAAATTTCTCAGATGCTATTTGTCATTTCCACTATCCCTACCATTTGAATTCAGTGGACAAGGGTTTCTGTATCAATTGTTTAATTAATATTATATCCCATTTATGTTGTTTCTAGTGGATCTATAACTCAACTGTTAAGTAGATTTTGTCATGTGCAAGAAAAATATGTTTATGATGTCTATGCACAACATGTTTGTGTCGTTTGATTGATAGACTAAACTCGACAGTTATATGTTCTTCTGGTCTAAATGAAGTAATTAAGCTCTGTTACACTTAATATATTATATGTCCTCCATGTATAAAGGGACTTAGTATAGTCACTTACTATATTTCATTTTCGTGAATACTGTGTAAATATTTCCTTGTATTGTTTTAAATCATTCCTTTTTTTAATTGATACGCATCACTAATGATGGGCCCTGTTTGATGCAAGGGTACCCATTAGTGATTTGTTGCCCCATCCATCCTTGGCCCTGAGCATCTATCCAGACGGAAAGAATAAAGGGAAAGAAGTCATGCGAGCTGAGAATCGGAGGTTAAGTAATGTATTGGTATGATGTATTAATAAACAATTATCACTCTGTTTGGTCTGGTTATTAGTATGACTCTTCCAATGCTTTATGTACAGGATTACCCTGTTTGTTTTGAAGAAATGAAATGACTGTTTAAACGATTCTCCTTAATGTTTCAGGGCTCACCCTACTATGGAAATTAATTGCCATGGATTATAGTTTAGAATGAAGGCTTCGTTACCAATTCTGAATGTTTAGTTCCTAAGAAAAGAGATCGAAGTGTATTAGATCTTCAATATTATCTTTTTTTATTTCTTGTCAACATGCCTTTTTTTTATTTCCGATATGTTTAATTCTGAACTGGTAATGACTAGATTGGATACAACACTAAATAAATATAATGATCTGAGTTATCAAGATAATGATACAACCATACCTGTGCATCTATCGTTGTTTAGACTGTGTAAGGGGGTTCTTTTCTAAAAGACTGGTAGGACTTGAAATTTTGAGTTATATGTATATTCATCCTTCAAAATTGTCTAGTGTTTAATGCAGTGGCTATTCTTTTAGTTGGGTCTTTCACTTTGTACAAAGGAAAAGCACGCTTAGATATTCTAACAACATGTGATTTATGACCTTGATGAATCTCTTCATCTTTATTTGTATGGAATAATTCTACTTATGTAATATCTATATCTAATCAACGTAGTTTATTCAATCTTATTTGGTATTGTAACGAGAATTAAAGAGGAGTCCAAACTCTCTAATTCAATATTTCTCTGTACAAAAGGTAGTTTATTGCCAGTTGGTATAATTTGTTTCTTATATATACTATGACATCGGGTCTCTTTGTAAGTGTGGTTCTGATACAGTTACACCATTTTTGTCTAAGAAAATATATCTATGCAAGGTACCAACTGCAAATAAATATATATTTATATAACACTCTGTATGAAATATATATATATATATATATATATATATATATATCTGTATGTATGTATGTATGTATGTATGTATGTATGTATGTATGTATGTATGTATGTATGTATGTATGTATGTATGTATGTATGTAGAGTCCATACTGTCTCATACCTTTCCCTCTAAACGAGAAAGGAAAACTCAGCTATTAAATAAGAACTCTCTAAAAATTTAATTACAGAGATACACATAAATTTATTGTATATTCAGACTTGTTAAAATACAATGATACATAGATAATACCACCTAGAAAGCCCAATTACAGAAGGGACAATTCTAGAACTAGGTTATCTATTATAAACTCCACGTATGAACATATTTCATTCGGGAAAATATTTCAGTTCAACACAAACAAATGCATATATCATATATACATAATCATTCTAACAGAGAAGGAGAAGATTAACATATCTGAAATAGTATGCAAGAAGACAAAGGGAACAACCATGTTCCTCTCAATTGTAGAATAGGGCAACCAAATCACTTGCCCGATTCACCCCCTAGCCTAACCATGAATCCATGAGGGAAAAATTGGAATATCCTCTTCAGCAATGTCTTCCTCTATCAATATTCTTCTCCCTTGCCTCACACTCAACAATCAGTGTTCATAACAACAAGTATCCATGTAGTTCTTTTTCCAGCATACTAGGCAGCGTCCTTCCTCCTCACATATGCTATTTATCAAAACAATCTTTTTTCCTAGGTCTTTTTCCCTCCCTTGGGAATTTTCACATCTTTCTAAATCCCTGATTTTCAGGGGCTTCCAATGGCCAAATCCCTAATTTTGCACTTGTAACAATCAGCCATGAGGTAGTTCCAACATGTTCCCCACTCACAGTGTCATGGCCAGCTGATTTCAACATGGTTGTTCCATTTGTCCTCCTGGAATAATTATAAAATATTCTATTTTCATACAAGTGTCATAGTCAAATAGTTAGTTGGGTCAAATCAGATCTCTGCCCAATAGTCATAATAATTAATTACAATTTACCAAATTCAAAATTCGAAATTACCATAAATGGAAAAAAGTTTCCAAATTCGAATTTACCAAAAACAAAATAATCTTCCTAACAAATTTTGAATTCAAAATTATTTTTTTTTTTGGGGGGGATGTCACATCCTTTCCCCCTTTAATAAAACATTGGCCTTAGTGTTTGTTCCTTTCTTGCAACTGGATTGGATGAGATTTCTGTAAATATCCCTCCAACTGCCAAGTGGCCTCCTCAGGGATAAAGTTCTTTCATTGCACCTTTAACTGAGCAATGACTCTGTTCTAAAGTGTTATTTCTCTTTGTTCCAGAATGCACAAGGGTGTCGCCTAGAACTCGCCTTCTAGTTCCACCTGCACCAAGTTCCAATTGATCATGTGAGTAGGATCCTGAACATAATTTTGTAACAAAGAAACATGAAACACATTATGAATTTTTAGAATAGCTGGAAGTGCAAGTTAGTATTCTACGGGTCCAATTCGAGCTAGTATCTCAGAGGGCCCACAAAACCTGGGTGCCAACTTGGAACAATTCTCAAGTTTTAGTGAACTCTTTCAAGATTTAACTTTCAAATAAACATGATCTCCCACTTGAAACTCCAAGTGTCTTCTTTTCTGGTCCGCATAGCTTTTATGTTTGTACTGTGCCTCTTTCAAGTTCTATTGTGCTTTCCTTATCATATTTTCCATTTCTTGGAGCATCTCTGGTCCAACCATAAGTCTGTCAGTGGGGTTGTCCCAACTAATTGGAGTCATACACTTTCTACCATAAAGTACCTCAAAGAGGCTTAACTTAGCTGAAGTTTGGTACCCATTGTTATATGCAAATTCTACTAGGTGTAGGAAGTCCTCCCACTTGCTTGGTTTTGTTCTTAGATACATGTGGAGCATATCCTCAATGATTTGGTTCGTTCTCTCAGTTTGTCCATCTGTTTGTGGATGATAACTCGTATTGAAATTCAAATTAGTAGTTATCCCTACAAATAATTCTTTCCAAAAAGCAAATGTGAATTTTATGTCTCTATCTGAAATCACCATTTTAGGAATACCATGCAGTCTAAAAATTTCCTTCATCGATATTTCAGTGGTATTTATAGCTTTAAAAGTAGACTTTACAGGAATAAAGTGTGCAGACTTACTGATTTTATCGATTACAACCATAATAGAGTCATTCTATTTCTGAGTTTTAGGAAAACATGTAATAAAGTCTAGCAATATGGTCTCCCATTTCCATTTTGGTACTGGTAATGGTTGTAGTAGGCCAATTGGATGTTGTTGTTCGGCCTTAACTTGCTCACAATCTTGGTACCTAGGCAAGTATTCTGTCATTTTTCCCTTCATATTAGGCCAGTAAAATAGGTTTTTAAGTGTTGTTATCGTTTTCTGGTATCTTGGATGGTCAGAATATGGTTTCTTATGCACTTCATCCAATATTGTTATCTTTAACTCTGTTGAATCTAGTATGTAACGTATGTTTTTAAATTGTCATAGTCCATTTTTGTCGATACTCAGATCCGGTTTATCTGAGTTTGAGGTACTATTTTGTAAATCTTACATTATCTTAATGTAATTTTCATCGTTAATACCTGTCGTCCTTATTCTTTGTTCCAGATCACTTTCATCCCTACTGATATTTATCTCAAATAACCCATGGACTCTTCTTCTTAAAGCATATTCGACCTTATTTTCCTTACCCTTGATATGTCTTACCTCAAAGTTGAATTCGCTCAAAAAGGCTAGCCACCTTGCTTGGCTTGCATTAAGATCTAATTGGCTAAACAGATATTTCACACCGTTATTATCCGTCAATAATAGAAACTTTCTTCCCATTATGTAGTGTCGCCACATTTTAAAGGCATGATTTAATGTTTCCAATTCTAAGTCATGAGTGGTGTAATTTCGCTCGTGTTCCTTTAATTTTCGGTATTCATGACAAATAATGTGTCTGTCTTGAGTTAGGACACCACCTAGTCCTTCTTTACTCGTGTCAACACAGACGGTGAAGTCTTTTTTTGGGTCTGCTACTTTTAAAATGGGTGCAGTTGTTAACATTTCCTTCAACTTATTAAAATTGTCTTGACATTTCTGTGACCAGTTAAACTTGGTCCCTTTCTTTTGAAATGATGTTATAGGGTAGGTTATCCTAGAAAACCCTTCTATAAATCTATGAGAATATCCGGTCATTCCCATGAATGACTGGATATCCTCTACATCCTTAGGTATCGACCATTCCATGATGGCTCTTATTTTCTCAAGGTCTACTACAATGCCGTCTACAGAAGTTACATGTCCTAGGTATTGTATTTTCATTTGATAGAAATTACACTTATCAAATTTAGGGTATTGTTTGTGCTTTCTCAAAGTTTGCAGAACTATTCTTAAGTGTTCTTCGTGTTCTTCCTCTATTTTAGAATAGACCAAAATATCGTCGACAAATACTAATACAAACTTGTCTAAGTACTGTTTGAAAATAATGTTCATTAGACACATAAATGTGGTTGGTGAATTAGTAAGTTCGAAAGGTATGACTATGAATTCGTAGTGTCCATATCTTGTTTGAAATTTTGTTTTTCTTATGTCCTCATATTTTATCCTAACTTGATGATAACCAGATTGTAAATCCAACTTTGAAATGATCTTGGCCCCACCTACTTGATCGAACAAATCATTTATCCTAGGTAAGGGGTACTTATTCTTAATAGTCATTTTGTTCAATTCTCTATAATTGATACATGGTCTTAGAGTATCGTCTTTCTTTTCCACAAAGAGGACTGGTGCTCCCCATGGTAAAACACTCGGTCTAATATACTCTTTGTCCAATAACTCCTGTAGTTGTATTTTTAATTCTTTCAATTCTAGTAAACTCATTCGATAAGGTGTTTTAGAGATAGGGGATGAACCAGGTAGTAGGTCTATAGAGAAGTATATTTCCCTTCTAGGGGCTAATTTAGGTATTTCATCAACAAGCACATCTCTAAATTCATGTAGGACAACAAAGTCTTCCAAGTTCGGTTTATCTTCTTTTACCAATAGTTTTGTTATTTGGATGGTGTAAACTTGGCAACCCTCTCTCATGCATTTCTTGAATTTCATTGTTGAGACTTGCCTAACTGATATTGGTTTTGGTATACCTTGGACTATTCTAGTAGTGTCGTAAACGTATTTATACTTAAGTGTCTTTGTATAACAATCTAGTAATGCTTTGTGCTTTTCCAACCAATCCATTTCGATAATCACATCATAAGATCCTAGTGCCAAGATGTTCAGATTTGTTTTTTTGTTTTGACCATCTAAACTGAACTCAAAATCAGAAATAAATTCAACCACTTTCCTTTTTGTTCCTGTTTCTAATTGTACTAGCCATGATTTTGTGTGTTTCGTCCTCTTAAGTTTATTTGACTCTACTACACCAGGAGTGGTATAACTTAATGTAGCTCCAAGATCCATTAAAACAGAAATTTGGGTGTTATTGATTTTACCTTCGATTTCCACCACAGATGATTGATGGTCAGCTTGCCAACCATCCACGACTACATTTATCTGATGCAATCTTCTACCCACATCCCCCACCATAGAGTCCTCCTGCAAATTATGAAAATAATTTATGTTTGTTGTATGTAAATGTGGACAGTTCCCCCTGAGATGAGGTTCTCCACATTCCCAACACTTTAATGATTCATGGGGACTGTCCCTAAACTTCTTTGTTCCCAGATTTACCGGTTTTCCACTACCCTGCGTACTTGGATAATTGGAGTGAATGTCTTTTTTAGGAAATATTTTTGCTCCATTCCGATAAGGAGTCGGTCGGTATCCCTTCTTCCGCTGGTTCATTCGGTCTTGTTTCTTATGCTTCCAATTTTTGGTAAGCTTTGTCCGTTGTTTGTACTGATCATAGCACATTCGTTCTTTCCTGAATACTTCACTCAAGGACTTGGGCGTGTCAAAGTTAATTCTGTCCTTGTAGGATAGTGGTAAACAACATAGGAACCACTGGATTTTTACCTTGTCCTTCCGGATATAAGGTACAAACCTTAGTAGTTCTAGGAATTCATTTATATGGTCCTCTGTTGTCATTTGAACAAGTTGTAACTCATAAAATTATTTCATTTTCCTTTCATAGTAGCTTTCAGATAGGTATTGTTTCTTGAAATATTTCTTGAAGTCAGAGCATTCCATATATTTCTCTTTTAGGCCCTTAGCCAATTTCAAATCTTGCCACTAGATGCTGACTTTTCCTTTCAGATTGTAAATGTCCATTCCGACTTTCATATTGTTGGAATATTTGTATCTCTAGAAATATTTTTTGATGTCTAATAACCATGCTTCCTCTTCCTCTCCTATTCTAGATTGTCCATCAAATGTAGCTGGTTTATTTTTCTTAAATTCTCCTTCAAGGTGCTATACTTGTTTTCTTTTCCTGTCAGCTTTGGTTTTATCCTCAGCTGGAGGGGTACCTTAAGAAGAACTATCTCCTTTTTCTGCTTCAGGCCTAAAGTTCTTGGAGGCCCTTTTGTTGACCTCTTCTTCATTGTTATCATCCTTTGGGATTTTCTTTGTCACTATACTGCACAACATGACTTCATTTATTTCCTGCTGCTCCTGCTGTTCTTTCTTCAGTTTTTCATTATCAACTTTGAAAACTTGCAGCTCAACAATGAGATTCCTCATTGTTTCCAAAACTTTGGTAGGTGAGCTTCCATCACTATTATGTCTCTAATTTTTAGGAATCCCTTGTTCAAGATCCCCATCAAGTTTGATTTCTACATC
>JZKD02S1674107.1:296601-317441 GCA_000966675.3 Picea glauca | reverse complement strand
ACAAATACATAGTACAAAAAGTTTCCTCGGCATATAAATAGTTCGACTCTATCTATGGTCTAGTCCTATTGTCCCTGCTATAGTAGACAACGACGTTCACAAGACACTGGAATAACTGAACCAAAGTACGAGGCACCCCTACTACATGTGGTTGCATCATCAGGGGGAGATCCTCGATATTATCCATAGGAACTACATGAGCGAGGGCATTGAGGTTCCTCTCCACTCGTCATAAGAATCTATTAGCCTCTCTGACTGGGGGTCCTCTCGAAGCTATTGGTCCTCCTCTTATTGTTGGTCTTGCCTCTGGTCGAGGACGATGCCTAGTCCTAGAGAAGTATGTTGGTCAAATAGGTCCCACATTTGTACATAACAGATTCATAAGTTAGTATTCAGACACATACATAAAAAGGATATGTATAAAAATTAAAAATTTAATAACTTCAAAAAATATATGTTACCTATCTCGTCGCTCTCCTCACTAGGGGGCACGGGCATGTCGGGATCTCTAAGGAAACTAATACCTGTGTAGGTATAGTCCTCTATGATTGGGATATGACATGCCCACCAGTCAAAGAATTTATCGTCAAAGGCCTCTTGGGTCCTTCCTCCACCTTGTCTAGGCAGTAAAATCACCCACCTACACACTGTTGGGAAGGAGGCAATATGCCCCTGTACTATCACTCTTGGACTAAGACTGGGCATCCTCTCGAAGAAGGAGCATAAAATGGTACCAAACCCAAATTTCTTGTTGGTACACCTACGACACTCTATGAGTTGTATCTTCATGCACATGAGCATGGTAGTACTCAAGTCAAATATTTTCTCCTCCAAACATTGAATTGCACAGTGCATCTATGCATGGGAGGCCTGATGGAGTGTTGCGGATCCAATAATCCACCCGATTATGAGTATAATAACTCACAGGGAGAGGCTAGTAATATTGTGAATTGGCACCTAAGAACCTACTTTCTCGACACCAACCTCACAATGCATCGCGATGTAATCTTCTATGTTGTATGGAGCTAGAGGAAAATTCTTGAAGTTAAATGGTTCCCCTCTCCTAGAGATGTTGGTCAAGAAGTAAATGTCCTCCATGCTTGGGGTCAATGATTGACCCTCTAACATGAATGCCTCTGTGTTGGGATGTTAGTACTCTACCAATTCATTAAGTAACCTCAGTTTTTCCCTCATGAACAGACACTGAAATAATTTTCATAGGCCACATTGTTTTAGCATAGCAACCACCATAAGGTCCTCCTCAACCAAGAAATCTAGCTCCTCATGTTCCCTCTCTCTCCAGTGCACATACATCCTGTCACACACAAAGTTGGAGAGGTTTTAGTTTCTTCTATTTTATTTTTTCAATTCAAAAGGAGGTGTACACAGGCTCTAGTTTACACAGTCGTGTATGTACTTGGGTTGTTTATTACTCTTCTCAAGTACATACGTGGGTTGACCTTGGAAAACCTATGTACATGCATACACGACCCCTTTTCAAGGGTGCACGCTTCCCAAACTAAAAATTAAGAGCAAATAATGGAATTAAAAATTTAGAGGGGGGGATTTATAATTACTTGGTCAAAGTAGGAGGGTTTTTCATCCACCGTAGCTCCCAGAATTCACATTTTTGATAAAAGGGTTTTTTGACTTTTTGCTAATTTCCAATTTGCAATGGTAAAAATTAGTTGTCCACCTCTATTTATAGACATTTTTGGCCCCTTTTTCCCTAATTTGGTTCCCTTTTCACTTTTCTTGTCTTGGTGGCTACTTGAGTTCTCTTTCAACCATATTGATGGAATCGTCCTTACAGTTTGGTGATCTTTTGAGATGGGTTACATTTACATTATCCCATGTTAAAGTCATTTTTTCCAACTTTGGCATCTAAGTTATATTTTCACTCCCATCTTTCTACATATCGTTGTCTTTTCCTCTTTTCCATAGGATCGATCCCACCAAAGTGTGACACAAAACCTTCTTTACTGCTTTATAAATGTCATAATTAGGTGGTAGATCCTACCTCTACATGGATTCCCTAAGTAGATCCTTTGCTGCATTTTGGTGTACATATTGTGATTTTTTATTTTAGGCTTCGGAGTCCTTGTTAGTCTCGCCATGATTACATATTGAAGCCTCATTCTTCTTGTTAATCATCATTCTTGCCCTTACCCATGGGACTCCCTAATGAGCACAATTTGTTGTCTTTGAAGCTCACTTTAAATTTTGAAAGAAACATCCAATGATACTGTTTCTTTTCAATATCATCTAAATTATTTGAGAAAAGTAGCCCCCCTAAAGTCTTCTTTAAGCCCTTTTTAAAATCTCTAAAATTGAAAATATTGTCGAGTGATCTTGTTTCCCTTCATGGTCGCCAAACTCAAATTTCAAGGCACATCTGTCCAGTGGTAGTTTACCCCTTTTTTGGTCGAGATGGATAATTTTACGAATAAAGGTATGCTCTATGAAATTTGGTTGGCTAGAAGAGTATTCTCAGACGTAATTTTAACCCTTTTTCGGGCTTAAGGGAGTAAATTTTCGAAAAAGGAACTCTCCTTGGTTTTGGTTTATCTCTTTTTTATCCCTTGGAGATTATTTACGAAAAAGGAACGCCCCTCGGAGTCCATAATTAATCCTTTTTCAGAATCCCTAAATATGAAAAGATAGTAGAGTGACCTTGTTCCTTCACACTCGTTAAATTGATCTAGAAAAACATCTACTTGGCATGAGTTTAACCCTTTTTCCAGTGAGTAGATTATTCAGGAAAAAGGTACGCCTCAGGAGATTCATCTCACCATGAGAGTTCTCCTCAGTTATATTTTATACTTTTCGGGCTAAGGAGACTAAACCTAGAAATTTTTTGTGAGTCCATAGTTAAGCTCTTTTCAAACTCCTTAAAATTGAAAAGATCACCGAGTGATCTTGTCTCAATCACACACATTAAAATGGTTTTGAAGAGATGTCCTTTTAGTGCAAATTTAACCCTTTTTTGAGACGATTGGACTAATTGCGAAAAAAGGTACTCCCTGGAGTCTTCTTTTGATGTTTTTTAGACTCTCTAAATGTGAAAAACTACTGAGCTTACCTTCTTTGGGATCATAAAATTTACATGGAAGGAGTCTTGTTGTGTCATGTTTCATTGCATTGTGGGTCTTATCTTTGCATATTTTTCCTAATGCCAGTTGCATGTTGCTCTCAACTGAACCTTTAAAGCATTCCTCATATGCAAGCCTTGCAACACTTTTTTCCCTTTGCGATTTAACACCTTGACCCATGGAGGAATTTTCCTCAAGTGTCCTTTTCCTACACATGTCTCCTTTCTCTAAACATCAATATGTTCTATGCACTTGGAACTAGTTTTCTTTCTTGCGACACTTTTTCCTCCTTTGTGACGTAGCATTCTTTTATTCTTTTTCAAGCTCGTTTAAAAAATTGAAAAAGACAAAAAAATCAAATATTCCAAAAAGAGGGGACAAAAAATATACATTATTTTTTTTGGAAGCAAGATAGTTGCCCTTGGACAAAGCACATCCTTTTGTTTTTTTGTCAAGAATTGGGATCTAGTATGACCTTAGCAAGTCGTTCTTGCTACATACAGTTGTGTCCTCCTCCATTTGGATACACTTCCAAACATATGGAGAGTTTGTGGTGACTCCTACATCACAAACTTATGTCAATATTACGTTGTTTGAGTCTGATCATATTTCATTCCTTTTTCCAAGGGAAGTTTTATCCAACCTGAGTCAGCGTTTTTGCAGTTTATCTCTTGACTTCCATGAGTCATCCATCCCATGAGTCCATTCAATTATAGATTCAAAATAAACAAAGTTCTCTGCCTACTCATCGAGATCCTCCAGTCTTTTCCCGATGGCTTGTCTAAGACCTGAGGGTAGTGAGTCTTACACTCCCATTGTACTCGTACCTAAGTTTTGAATATCTTGAAGTTGTTGCTTGAGCTATGAAGTCCTCATCTCGAGCTGCACGAATCACTACCTTATTGAAGATGCATATTGTACTTATATATCTTCAAATGATTTTGAGATGTATATCTGTTATGTATTTCTTGCGGCTAATATAGTGGAAAAACCCCCCTACGGACTACACTAGGGTTATAAAGTGCAAGAGGAGATAGCCATCTAAAGTATCCTACTTTTAACAATTATCTCGACAGTACCCCAAATTCATGCATAAAGTACAAAGTATAGGGATCCGATAGTCTTACCTTAAACTCCACGTCCAGTGTCGATCCCTTTGCATTCAATTGTTCCTCGACTGCAAATATCTTCCCAAGGCTGACCTGCATTCACAAAAAGACAAAAAAGAAACTATGAACACACATTCTGTATATGAATTAGTGGGTTAGACGTCATAACGAAATGTAAATCAAACATAAATATTGAACACATCATATGGAGGGACGGAAAAGGTACTTCTTTATATTAATCTCACAAATTCACTTACAAAATGAGATCGATAACTGCTCCTCGAACTCGGTCCTGGGTTCTTGTTCACCAAGATCCAACTACTTCCATGTATATTTCTGCTCTTCACCTCTCTCTAGGAAATGGATTAGGATAGTAATGGAGAAAAAAGGCTAGAATAGGGAATTTTGGCTAAAAACTCACAATGTGGCTGCAAATTCTTAGGGCAATGGGGGATTATGAAATGGGCAGAGTTCCACTTATTTCATGCTTATTCTAGGAATGGGAACCCAACACCTTATTTTATATGCCAAAAAGATAGTTATTCGGTTGGGTGATGGGATATGGGCGGTCAATTGGTTAGGAAACTACCCAAAAGCCCATATCCCCTTGCAACTTTTTACTTTTTTCAACTTTTGTGGGTATACGTGAGATATATTGGTGCAGCTAGCATACTTACGCAAGCTGTAGTTTTGCAGGAATCATGTGTATGTGGGCAGTGGTGGTGCAGGGCACATACATCTTTAAAAATAATGTTTTTTAAGAAGATCTTCCAATGATGGCTTGCCAAAAGTAGTAAGTAAGATAGCTTGATGTCAGGTATGCATATGTGGTGCAATTTAGGGTCATAACATATGCCCTCTAATGTGTGAGGTCAAAAGAGCATCTGATGGCCAAAATACATTACAAATATTCACCAATGTAAGAAGCGAGTGAGCTCGGGACCAGAGTTTGGGAGGTGCCATCTGAAAAATAACAATTGTCTCATCGAGGCAGACATACCCATGCTCAGGATGAAATAAATCATGGATGCCAATTAGATACACTACATATCCATGTCATATAACTATATAAAGTGTAGCCATGAAAAATACACAGTTGATCTACATCTCAAAATCAAATATATACATATATAGTATCCATCTTCAAGAATCCAATGACGCCTAATGGCTGGAGATGAGGCCTTCAGAGCTCGAGCAACAACTTCAAGATCTTCATAAATCAGGTAGGAGTGTAATGTGAGTGTATGAATTCACTACCCATAGGTATTTGATGGCTCATCAGGGAACAGACAAAAGGATCTCAATGATCAGGTAGAGAACTTCAGTTATTTCGAACAAGGACTTGATCGGACTTTTAGGATGGTCGGGCATGAGGGAAAGAGACAAACTGCAGAAAGGCAGACTCAGGCTTAGTAAAAACCTACCCTGGACAATAGCATGACAGATGATCAGACTCAGGCAACATGACATTGACATAAGTTCACGATGCAGAACATGACACAAACTCTCCATATGTTTGGAAGAATAACGAAATGGACGAGGACACAGCTCTATGTAGCAAGAAAAAATTCCTAAGGTCATATTAAATCCCAGATCTTGAAGAAAAAATGGAAGGATGTGCTTTGTCCAAGGGCGAATTGTGCTTCCATAAAAATAAAATACTTTTCCCATCCTATTTTTGGGGTATATTTATTTTTTTTGTCTTTTTCAATAATTTTGGAAATCTTGAAAAAGAATAAAAGAATGATATGTTACAAAGGAGGAACGAGTGTCACAAACATACTAGTTCCTAGTGCAAGGAACACACTAATGCTCAAAGCAAGGAGACATGTGTAGGAAAAGAACACTCAGGAAAATTCCTCCATGGGTCAAGGTGTCAAGACACAGATGCAAAGTGATACAAGGCTTGCATATAAGGCATGCTTCAAAGGTTCAGTTGATAGCAACATGGAGTCAACATTAGGCCAAAACATAGGAATGAAAATGTGGTTATCAGGACACAATGATAACGCCCTTCAATGTAATTTTAACGAGCCTAGAGAAGGTAAGCTCGGAGGTTTTTCATTTTTCGAGAGTCTGAAAAAGCATAAAAGAAGACTCCACTAGGGTACCTTTTTCGAAGGTAGTCTAGTCAGTTTGAAAAAAGATGTAAACTAGCACCGAAAAGACATCTATTCAAAACCATTTTAATGAGTGTGACAAAGACAATATCACTCGTCAATCTTTTCAATTTTAAGGAGTTTGAAAAAAGATTAACTATGGACTCCCTGCCTTTTTCTAGATTTAGTCTCCTTAGTCCAAAAAAGTAAAATTTGCTGAAGAGAACTCTCCCGGCGAGACAAATCTCTCGAGGTGTAACATTTTCCTTCTTAATCTACAGGCCGAAAAAAGGGGTAAGATCATGCCAACAAATGGTTTTTATAAACCAATTAATGAGTGTGAAAGAACAAGGTGACTCGACAATCTTTTCACTTTTGAGTCTGAAAAGAGATTTAACTATGGCGAGTGTGAAAGAACAAGATGACTCGACGATCTTTTCACTTTTAAGGAGTCTGAAAAGAGATTTAACTATGGAATTTGTAGGGAATGTTATTCTAGACCAATTTAACGAGTGTGAAGGAACATGGTCACTCGATAATCTTTTAAATTTTAGGGAGTATGAAAAGAGCTTAACTATGGACTCTGTGGGGGTTCCTTTTTCAAAAATTTAGTCCCTCGGGCCTGAAAAAAGGGTTAAACTTATACCTGAGAAAACTCTTCTAGCAAACTGAAGTTCCTAGAGTATACCTTTGTTCATACAATTGACTTTCCAGACCAAAAAAGGGGTAAACTACCACTGGACAGATGTTCCTTCAAGTTTTAGTTTAGTGAGCATGAAGGACAACAAGATCGTTCGACAATCTTTTCATGCTTATAGAGTTTGAAAAGGGCTTAAAGAAGACTCATTTTTGTTTGGGAGTCTTGAGGGTGAGGTCAAGAGTGATGATGAATCATGCAAATGAGGCTCAAACTCATAATCAGAACAAGACTAAGAATGACTCCCGAGCCTGAAGTCGTTAAAGACAATATGGACACCAAAATGCAACTAGGATCTATCTAGGGCATCCATGAAGGGGTAGTCTCTACCACCAAATTATGACACTTATTAAGAAACAATGATGGTTTCATGTCACAATTCAGTGGGATCGATCCTATGGAAAAGTGGAAAAGACAACGAGAGGCAAAAAATGGAGGTGGAATCCTAACTTAAATGAAAAAGTTGGAAAAACAACTTTTACCAAAGGACCTTCAAAAGTGACCCATCTCTCAAAAAAATTCCCGAACCAAAAGTGGAGTATGTCGTAACATGCAATAAGAAACTCAAGAACCATGCCAAACAATTTTCAAGCTAGAAAAAAAGACAAAAGGGTTCAAAAGATGAAAAAAAGGGCCAAAAAGTCTATAAATAGAAGCTTGGCAGCTCATTATAACCATTGCAATTTGAGAATTGACCAAAAATCCAAAAACACCCATTTTCTAAAAAAATTGATTCCAAGAGCTTTAGTGGATGAAACAAACTTTCGCTCATACCAAGTATGTAAAAATCAACCCCTCTTGCAATTCAATACTTCCATTCTTTGGTTATTTTAGTTTTTAGGGGAGCACACTCTTAAAAAGGGGCAGTGCTGCATGTACACGGGATGTCCAAGGACAACACGTGTATTCCCACGGGTAGAAAACAATTTGCCTGCATGTATACGTGACTATTCTCAATACAGTCTGTGTACACCCTCAAACACAAGGAGTCTAACTCTCCTTTGAACTTGTCATTTTGTAGGATGTATGTCCATTGGAGAGAGAGGGAGCATGAGGACATTGATATATTGATCGATGAGGACCCTGCAGTTAAGGCCGCATTGAGGCAATGAGGTTTGTGGAATTTCTTCTGGTGTCCATTCATGAGGGCACAACCCAGGCTGTTGAAGGCCTTGGTAGACTACTAGCATCCTAACGTTGAGGCCTTTATACTAGAGGTTCACTCGTTGACTCCAACAACTAAAGATATCTACTTTCTAACTAGCCTCTCAAGGAGAGGAGAGCTAGTCAACTTGTGTACCTTCCCTCTAGGGCCTCATAACATTGCAGAGTTGATCGGATTACATTTCTAGACGGGAACCGAGAAGGTAGGTTCTCAGGTGTTGATCCACAAGATTTCCAACCTATCACTGAAAGTGATATTTTTACTCATTGGGCGGATCACTAGATTCACGACTTTACATCAGGACTCCTAGGTGCACATGCATTGTGCAGTGCATTTCTTGAATGCACGAATATTTGACTGGAGCACAACCATGCTAGACTGCATGAAGAGACATCTCACCAAGTGTCGTGAGCAGGAGAACAAAAACTTTGGATTCAAGACTATTTTATGCTCGTTCTTTTTCGAGAGGGTACCCAGCCTTAGTCCACGAGAGACAGTGTGGGGGCATGTGGCCTCCACCCTAGATGTGTGTAGATGGGAGACATTTCTACCACGACAGGGGGGCGGAAGGACCATAGAGGAATTTGACAACACATTCTTTGACTGGTGGTCTTGGCAGATTCTGGATATAGAGGACTACCCCTATGTCGATATCAACTTCTTCAGGGATCCTGATATGCCCTTACCTCCCAGAGTTGAGCGAGAAGAGATGGCTAAGTTTTTACTTTCAAAGTTATTTTTTTATTTTCTTTTTTATATATATCATTTTTATGTGTACCAGAGTATCTGAAAACCATATATCTATTATGTACAGGTGTGGGACCAGTGCATCCAACAGACTTCACAAGAACCATGAGGCTTCCTCAACTAAAGGTAGCACTAGCCACAATCACCTGATTATTAGCAATAGTAGCAAGGGTACCTCCAGCTGGAGAGGCTGAGAGAGTATTGAGATGAGTGGAGCGGAACCTCACTGCACTCACTCGTGCAATCCCTATGGAAGAGATCGAGTATATTCCACCATCGCTGCAACCTCATGTAGTTGGGGTGCCACAGACCTAGGTCCAAATTTTATAGCATTTGGAAAATGTCGTGGTTCACTATGGCAGGGCCAACACGCCCCACCCTTAGCTTAGGATGGACTACTTATGTGCCGAGGGAATTTTTGTATATTTTTTAGGGCATAAGCCCTATGACTTGTACTGAATTTGTATTTTTGAGGTGCTTTCACCCACCTATGTACTCTGAAACTTTTGATATATATATATGCATATTTACATATTTTGTGTCTTATGATTACATTTATTTACAAATGTATTTACATGTGTATGTGTGTGATTTCTCTTACTTGTGTGCAATATGCCAATCTAATACATTATTAGCTAGGGTATATGTGATTTGATTCAATATCCTAGGAACATGGATATACGTAATGTAATCAAAGCAACGTTCTAAGAGACGTACCCTAAGGAACCGTCGATGTAGAGTAGGATAATAAACACGGTAAACCCCATTTAACTGGGACACAACCAGTTGTGCATCTAAGTATACCCGGAGATGAGAGATACCATGCGACAAAGTGTCATGAAGAAACTCTATTACTACTCTATACTCGATGACATTGTTTGTGGCGTCACCTAAACAGATACCTCCAGAAGATAGCAATTGGCCTTGAGGTGTGAAGATCACCCAAGCTGCGGAAGCAAGCCTTCGAGTGTGTCATCTAGCACCATTCGTGAACCCAATGGACACCTCTAATTCACTTGACATCTACCACGGTGAAAAAGATAACATAAAAAATGACACGTCCATAAAAAAAAGACAAAAGCTAAAAGTGTATAAGAACTATACATATGTACAATAAGTCACCCAAGGTGACCCACCTATGAGTAATACTTCTTGAGGTAGAGACCATTTCTAGGCTCTGCCAAAGCTTTCCCATCAAAGTCAACCAGATGATAAGCGTCCTTCCTTAAAAACTCCTTCACAATGAAAGCTCTAAACCACATAGGTTTGAACTTGCCTTCCCCTAGGGGGTCCTTATATTGGTCATAGACCAGGACAAGATCACCTTCAAATAAATCCGAGGAAAAATGGACCAATCATAATGACACTTGACTCTTTGTTTGTGAGCCTCATTAGCCAAGGCTACATCTCAATGTTGCTCATCAAGTTGCTCAAGATATAATAAACTCTCTTCAAGCGGTGAAGTGTCTAGCAATAACTGTACTGCCAAATTTAGAGACGAGATTTGGCCCTCTATAAGAAAGCCTACTTCCAAACTGTAAACGATTTGAAAAGGTGAGAAACCGGTGGCAGTCTTCACAAACATTTGGTATGCCCATAATGTCAATTAAAACATCAAATGCCAATTAAACTTGGCCGAATTGATCATTCACTGTAGAATGGTCTTGAGAGACTTATTCAAAGATTCTACCTGACCATTCTCTTGTAGGCAGTAAGGTGATGAATGCTCTTGCCTCAACCCAAGATTTGATGTTAACACAGACATCATTTTGTTCCGAAGGTGACTGCCATGGTCAGTGATAATACCCTTTGGGATGTTGAACCTTGCTATTATTTGGTTAAATATAAAGAGAGTTGTTGTTTCTCCATCATCCTTGAACGTTGGCATAGCTTCGACCCACTTTGCAAAGTAATATACTACTACGATGATATAACGATGCCCCCTAGTTGAAGGAGGGTGGCATGTAGTGTAATCAATCCCCCACTTGGTGAAGGGGACAACGATAATGATGGGAAACATAGGAGTAGGGTGTGCCCTAATATTCTAAGAGAAGATCTCACATGGGTGGCACTTCTTGACCAATACAATGCAATTTTTGATCAACTTCGGCCAAAAGTAACCGGCTCGTAGAATCTTATGGGATATCGCCAACACAGACAAATGAACACCACATGCTCCAGTGTGGAAATCGTTAAGAATGAGTTATGCTTCTTCAACAGTGAGACACCGGCGAAGGATGCAATCTATACCTCAATGATACAAAGTGTCTTCAAGAATAAGACAGTTTTTTTTCTGATGGCATGTACGTCGACACTCATCATGAGAATCAGAGGTGGGGCACTTCAAATTCTAGATATAGACTATTATATCTCCATACCAGGGGTCTGAATATGAGATCAAAAACATATCTCCTTTAATAGGTGACTCTTTGTGTATAACATCACCTGACTCGACCGGAAGTTCTGAGATGAGTTTCGCAAAGACCAGTGACTTTTTGGATTTCACAAAAACAAAATCCAAGTCGAATTCCTGGAGGATAACAATCCATCTACTGAAATTTCCATCGATTATAGATTGTGTCAACACGTATTGGAATGTATTCACAATGGAAATGACAATGGTCTTGCGAAACATGATATAATGATGGAACCATTGGACAACATGAACTACTGCCAACACAAGTTTCTCAACATGGGAGTAGTTGAGTTACGGTCCAACCATGCCTCGCCTTAGGTTGTAAATCACGTTCTCTTCAAGCAAATCATCCTCTTCAACCACGACCATATCGATTGTCGACTCTGCAGCGACCAAGTATAATAATAAATATTTATTATATTTGGGTGGTCGAAGCATAGGGTCATATGTGAGGGCGTGTTTCAATGCTTCAAAAGATCATTGAGTGACTTCATCCCAATGGAAAGGAACGTCCTTCTTCAGTAAAAGCATGAACCCTTTTGTGATCTTTACATAGTTTGCGATGAAACGCCGTAAAAAATTCTCTTTTCCTTGTAAACTCTGAAGCTAAGGGACTATGCACGGGGGATGAAATTGAACTATCACCTCAACCATTAGATGATCAACCATGATCCCTATTTTCGAAACTATGAAACCTATAAGACAACCCGACGTCACACAAAAACTGTATTTGTTTGGATTCAAGAGAATTTGGTAGTAGCAACATCCCTCAAAGATAAGTCAGAGGTGTGTGGGATGATCATCTCTCTTACAAGATCGTCATGCTAAATCATCGAGATAAGCCTCGACTATGTATTTGCGATCATGGAAAGAAGAAGACATGGCCCACTAAAAAGTGGCTCCATCATTTTTTAGGCCAAAAGGCATCTTTCGATAAGAAAATGTACCCCATGGACAAATAATCGTTGTTTTATGCTGGTCTTTAGGCTTGATCTATATCTGATTGTGTCCCGAAAAACCATCCATGAAAGAAAATACCTCACAGCCTACACATTCATTGATGATCTGGTCAATGAATGGGGTGGGGAAATTACCTTTGGGACATTCCTTGTTCAAATCATGGAAGTTCGTGCATACGTGAATCGTTCCCTATTTTTTATTGACTAGAATGGGATTTGACACCCATTGAGTCAACTCGATGGGGTAGATGAAACCAACTTTGAGTAGTTTCCCTACTTCAACCTTAATAGTTGTTGCTTTCTTAGGATTAACTAAATGAAGCTTCTACCGGACCATCTTGGCATCAGGATAAGTCATTATTTCATATTCAACGATTATTGGATCTATGCCTGGAATTTATTCATAAGACCAGGTAAAGATGTCACAAAATTATTTAAATAAATTGGTAAATATTCGAATCTCCTCAAGGGAGAAATCCGCTCTGACGAAGACATTCTCCACAATGATAGGGGTTCTAGAGATATCGATAGGTATCATTTTAGAGATGGTTTCCATATTACCCTTGGAATAAAATTCTTTCATAGACAGAGGATTAATAGGACAAGACCTATCTCCAGTCATAGTCAACACAAATTCTCCTGCCTCTATTCTTTCTAACTCTGGGAGAAAACAAGATCTGTGATGGAGATCATCCCAGGGTCTGTCTGGACCAGTTAATGCCTCTATAATCACCTCATCAGAGGGCAATACAAAGTCTAAGGAATCAGTAGTGGTGGGGGAATATTGAGCCCAAATAGGCTCGAGAACTGGATCTAACTCCTGTACAGGAGTCGGATCAGGGTCGGCGGAAGCTTGCTAGATTATAGAGTACACAAATTTTTCCATGGACAAGGGAATGTACATGCCATGGTGCCTTGTCCCTTCCATCATAGCCGATGGGGAAGGAAGAGTCCACAGATCATTAAATTAAGTCATTGGGAATGACGACACTTGAAAAATTCTAGCCTTGGGTTGGTCGGGGATAGCCGATATGAACTTGACATCACCTGACAGAGGCGGGTAATCAAAAGTACCCATCAAAGGTGGGCGCAAACCAACCCTACACTGACAATGTCGGACTGTGGATTATCAATCATCAGGACCATGGATTCCCTCGATGAAGAGTCGATATGGGAGAAAGACAATTGATCAACGAACACGATATGGCCCTTGTGTGGAAACAAGAAGACCCAGAACACTGTAGTTATCACTGCATGCATAGTATAGGTCCAACTCCTTCCTAAAAAGAGATTGTAGTCGAGATAACCATCGACCACTTCAACTTTGATGCACATGGTCTTTCCTCCTAACTGCACGGTGAAAGAGGGAATGATTCCATGTGGTCTGAATGAATGACCATTGAAAGCGGTAAGAAGAGTAGGTGACGGAGACAAAACGGGTTGGCCAATGGCCTTCTAATATGCACATGACATCATGCATGTCGAGGTGCCCTCATCAACCATCGTATGGAAAATATTTCATGTAAAATATTTTGTGGTGTAAGCCACTTTTATCTAAAACGTGATGTGGTATGGGAGACGAGGTTTTAAGTCGGTCGTATCAAGAATGATCGTTCCTGAATTACAGGTCTCAACATATCCTAAGGAATATAACAAAGCCTTTCTCTATGAAGGGAAGCTCTGGAGGACCTCTAAAGCAGACATCATGCAAGGGGTTTGTGACAAATCCTCCACCACAGAGTAGTTATGGGCATCCCTCGCATTGGGATTGTGGGAAGCTTTCTTGAACACCCCTTTCGGGATGTGTGTCATTGTTTTTCCCAACGTCTTCTCGATCTGGAGAGGAACAGATGGGTTTTTGGCTTCTTTACCCCTCTCAGAAGTGTTTGGCATTCTGTAGTTGTGTGTCCTAGTCGCTATATTTGCATCAACTTTCAACATATGCACATTCGAGGTCGAGGGATTATTAGACGACAAAGGGGGTACCTGACTGCCCCCATCTGCATTCGTCGAGGCTTGATTTAAATTTTTTCCATGAGGAAATGGGTTCGTTAACACTGCAATATCTTATTGTGCTAATAAATTTTGGGCCTCCACGAGTCGAGGGAACATGTGATTTGGGTGGTATTTTGTGCAAAGGTTACATGAATATTTCAACTTTCATCTCTCTATGTTGTCCCCGCTAGCATTATTGGTGGGTTTATTATCCCCCTTACCCTTCTTTCATTGTTTCTTCTTTCCGTCATCCTTTTGGTTGGATTTAGGATTTGTCGATTGCACACTGTGTACATCTAACATTTGAGTAGGGGGAGAAGCCGAAACAGTGGTTTGGTTGGCCACTATCTATTGTATCAACAATTGTTGTAATTGATTTGGCAACTGATCAACGAACTTTGTTTGTGCTGAACCAACAATACCGTCGGCATGTGGTCCAGACTTCTGTCTGGTCTTGTCAAGGATAGACCGCGGTGCATCTGGAAAACCTTTGTAAAGTAAACCAGACTGATAGTATATCAGTTCTAGATATTGAGCTCTCATTATCGCTTCTTCCTTGGAAAAGACTCTTGACGTCACGATGTCCTTGGATAACTGAGGAACCAAATACTTAATGAACCACTCCAGCAGGAAATTCGGTGGGATTGGTACCTTTATCAAACTCTTCCTACGCCACCATTCTCGGATGTGATCTGAGATATGGTCAGATTTTGTTTGCTCAAAGTTGGCTAGCAATTTAGTGTTGACATCGTATCTCACGGGTAATTGAAAATGGCTGAGAAAAACCATTGCCAATTCACCAAAATTATAGTTTCTTGAGCAGTCAATCTCGATGTACCATTTCGCAACACTCCTGATAAGAGTGCATTGAAACAAACACAATTGAACGGAGTCATCTTTCAACGAGTTGGAAGAGCACCATAGGTGAAAGGTAGTCACGTGATCACCTGGATCTTCGTTAGGCTTACCCTTGAACTTCAGAATGTTGGAGGGAAACTTTTTCGGCATTAGAGGCTAACACAAATCATGGTATACTAGGTCATTTAATAACCTTTTCAAGTCTGGCAGGTGTAATGTTTCCATAAACGGTAGTTTGGGTTGTTGACTATGTACATGGAAAAAGGAGCCTAGATTTTGGTTGGCACCAGGTTGCCAAAAAAAGTTAGGTTGTTGACCAGGGTTCTGGTAACTACCATGGCCATGGCTGGTGTATGGATACTGCGCTTGTTGAGACATCATTGGGTGACTCTCGTAATTGGACGTTGAGGGCTATGGAGGGATTTCTCCCGACGTGGTGTTCCAAAGATTCTGGAAGGGGTTTCCGCCTACCGATCCGACAAGCATAGGTACAGATCCTTTCCTGTGGTTCCATTGACCATGGAAGGGGTTTCCCATGGTCAGCATCCCTGACGATGGGACTGATCCTTGCCACGGATTTCAAGGTCCTTGTGAGGTATTTTCCCCCTATGCAGGAATAGTACCCTGCATCGGATTTTGTTGTCCAAAACTAGGGTTACCCCTGACCGAGACGGAAACTAACAATAATGCATTGTTACCAAATGCACCGAACAAATATAATGACAAATAACCCATCGGCATGGTGTTGGAAGAATTTATGTGACTACCTCCTTCGGATAGGTTGTAGTTCATGGTCGACTAGACGGGTTTTTGAGAAGCATCCCCGAGTGAGGGAGATGACAAAGGAATATGACCCCCACCATAAGGGAAAGCATTATAAGGGACTGAGGTGCCCCCCATGGACCCTTGTAGAGGATTGTTTGATCTACCTACTCCTAGACCCATGGTCTGTAGCATGGAGTAGGATAGGACCGAGTTCGTATCAAAGCGGGGCATCCTGTATGAGAAGCGAGGGCCCGTCACACTCTGTGTGAACAGAGTGGTGATCACCTCCATAGACGGAATTAAACCACTTCCCGAGGTAGAGGTTGTCGAGACCATAGTGATCCGAACCTATGAGGGTGAGTTAGGAGGTGGAATGCCCCCTATGGTGACAATAGTTAAGGGAGTATGAGGACTCCCAGATGAAGTAGCATCATTTTCTTTCATCGCTTCTTGCAACACTATCTGACGCTTGTGATGTGTTATCCATGGAGGGACAACCTGTACAATGATAGGCGTTGATAGGTCAGTGATCAGAGGGTTATACAAACCAAGAGCTTCCACTCCAAGGTAAGAAATGGTTGGTTCCTCTAGGTTCAAATGTTCTACTCTCAAGGATGGCTTGGGTATAGTTTCCTGCCGCCTAATCACCTCAAGTGACCCTTCCTGGTCAAGTCTTCACCTTTGTGGTGGCGGTGGTGGCTCCTAAGCAACCGATGGTTGGCCCAAAATAATTTGCATTCTACGGAGCTCTTGATCCTCCACTTTGTGAGAAGATCAATGACACACTAGGTCTTTTAATAATGCTGAAAACCAACACGCACTAGAAAAGTTTCTATGAGATAAAGCAATCAAGCCACTAACTAGTTGGAAGAAAAGTTACACTGGCCAACACTAGAGAAACTTACCGGTGCAAGTGAAAATCGAACATAGAAACACCCTCTGGGTATACTCTTCAAAACATGGCTTGATGTTTTCACTAGGTACCATGGTATACCCCCGCAGTCACCTTTGTAAGTCACTAAAATAATGGCAACTAGGTTGCCAATGCACGTTCAATCACCAGGTGGGTATAGTCGACAATCGGGTGGACTGCAATGAGTAGGGTATGAAGACAAAAAGCTATCAAGGGTATCGAAAGCAAGTGTTCTGGAAGACGACTGAGGACCTTGAATAGATTCGAGACCCATGAAGCTCTGTGGAAAATGCAATCAATGGAATCCCAAGATAAGCACTCTATATGCATTCCCCACTACTCTTGGTCCGGCTTTGGAGGGGTTATGTCAGCTACCTTTCCGTACGTGACCTCGTGTTTAGCCCCTGTGTTAGAGGGGGGTCCCAGATAACTTCCACATTTACTGGACTTTTTGACACTTTCTAGAACATAATCCTATGTTTGTTTTATAGACTTGAAGAGTTTCCTCTCCAACCTAAATCAAGGCTCTAGCCTAGGCTAGTTGATGGACCCTACAAACAAAAAGTCTAATAAATTTTAATTTATCATTAATTTTAAGTGGTTGTTTTAAGTCAAGGGAATGAAAGAGAAACCAGTGGTGTGTTTTAAGAGATGAAAGAGAAGAGGACCAAATGAAACTGAAAGCAATAACTACTTCTTTTGACAAATAAAGATTTGCAAATTTAGACTCTTTAACCAACTACTTTTTTTTCTAAGATCTTTTTAAAAGAAACACCCAAAACAAGATTTCGCTCGAATACGAGATACTTAGTGTTCTAATTATTCAGATAAATAACTTAAGAAAGCACTATTTTTCCTGACAAGTAATATAATCGACCTAACTACTTAACCAAACAAAGAAATGAATTTTTTTAATTTTAATGCTTCAAAATAAGAAACTAGAAATGACTTCCTTTTCTTTTCTTCCAAATCAAGAAAAAGGGAAAAAGTGAAGACAAGACAAGACCAAAAATGACTTCTGGTCTTCTAGGGATTGCAGAGAGTCACTAACAATACCAAACAAGATAATTGGAAAAGACTCAAAAGCTTGTCTCAAACCCTAACCAAGAAATCTTGATGAAACAAAAGATAACTGACGTCAAACCTAGGATGAAGAATGTAAAAGTAGAGACCAAGACTAGATCAAGAAAACCCCTGAGAAGGATGGCTTCAATAAAGGAAGAGGATGACTGACTCTTATTAGAAAAATATGTTCCCTACACAGGAACACAACTGATACTTCTGCAGCCTGCGTATGTACGCAAAATGCCCAAAGGTAGGGCACATATGTACACGTACATACCCACAGCAGGCCATGTACACCTCTGTAACTTCTCAAAAAGAAAACCAACAGTTAAAGCTGACAAGGAAGGAAATAATCGTATGGAAAACCATAATCCATTAAAGACACAGAAACTTACAGAAAATAAAAAAATCCAATCAAACCAATTAAAGAGCCCAAAAAGTATCCCCTAAAAACCCTAGAGGTTCCCAGTACCGTCGCCAATTCTGCTATAGTGGGAAAAACTCTGTATGGACTACACTAGGGTTCTAAAGTGCAGGCATAGCTAACTATCTAAAGTCTCCTACTTTTAACAATTATCCCAACAGTACCTCACATTCATGCATAAAGTACAAAGTATAGGGATCTGATAGTCTTACCTTAAACTCTGCATCTGATGTTGATCCCTTTGTGTTTGGTTGTTCCTCGACTACAAATATCCTACCAAGGCCGACTTGCATTCATCAAAAGACAAACAAGAAACTGTGAACATGCATTATGTATATTAATTAATGGGTTAGACATCATAACGAAATGTAAATCAAACATAAAGATTGAACACATCATATGGTGGGACGGAAAAAGTACTTCTTTATATTAATCTCAAAAAGTCACTTACAAAATGAGATTGGCAACTGCTCCTAGAACCCGATCATGGGCTCCTCTTCACCAAGATCCAACTGCTTCGATGTATCTTTCTCCTCTTCACCTCTCTCTAGGAAATTGATTAGGCTAGTAATGGAGGAAAAAGGCTAGAATATGGAATTCTGGCTCAAAACTCACAATGTGGCTACAAATTCTTGGGGCAAGGGGGGATTATGAAATGGGCAGAGTTTCACTGCTTTCATTCTTCTTGTAGGAATGGGACCCCAACACCTTCTTTTATATCCCAAAATATATTTATTTGGTTGGGTGATGGGCTATGGGCGGTCAACTGGTTAGGAAACTACCCAAAAGTCAGTATCCCCTTGCAACTTTTTATTTTTTGCAACTTTTGTGGGTATACGTGGGTTGTATTGGTGCATATAGCATACGTATGTGAGTTGTATTACTGCAACAAGTGTGTGTACATGGGAATTAGTGGTTCAGGGCATGCATATCTTCAAAAATATTGTTTTTTAAGAAGATCTTGCAATGATGGCTTGGAAAAAATAGCAAGTAAGATGGTCTGATACTAGGTATGCATATGTAGTGCAATTTAGGGTTATAATAATAGATACACTTTATACATTTATATGATATGGATCTATAGTGTACCTTATTGGCATCCATGATTAGTTCATCCTGAGCATGGGTATCCCCACCTCAAAGAGATTATTATTTTGTAGATGGTGTGCTCCCGAACTTTGGCCCCAGGCTCACTCTACTTTGTGAGTTCTTACTGGTAAATATATTGTAATGTATTTTGGCCATAAGTTCCTCTTCTAACCTCACACATTAGGGGGCATGTTTTATAGCCCTGAAATTCCCTACTTATGCATACATGGCATTGGCCTTTCTACTTACACAATTTTCTAAATTATTGTTGAGGAACTCTCTTTAAAAAACTATTTTTTGGAGCATGTACATGTTCTATTGCACTACTTCCCCCATACATATGCTATATTCATTATATACAACCTACGTACATATGCTATCTTCATACTAAACAACCTACGTTTACTGCCAAAAGTTGAAAAAATAAAAAGTTGCAAGGAAGTCGGCAGAGTTTACGGCCTATCGAGGGTTTTCCAACCAATTCACTTGTTGTAGCCCATCCCCAAACCTAATAACTATCCTTTTGTTATAAAAAATGAGGTATTGGGGTCCCATTCCAACATCAAGCATTAGAATGGAGAAACTTTTCCCAAATCCCTTTCCCTCCTTGCCCAAGTATTTGCATCCTTTTGTAAGTTCTTGCCTCAACATTCCCTCTCTATCCCTTTCTCCTATACAATCCCTTCCCTTTACCTAAAGTGATCAGTTGATTGTGAGAGAAGTAAATGGGATGGTTCACTTGGAGCAACATTAATAGGAGCCCAGACCAGGTTCATGGGGCATCGACCTACAAAGGTTGTAACTTTCGATCTTTGGATTTGAATAAAAGAGTCTTTTTCCTGTCCCAAATGATATCTTTATGTTTTTCATTTGATTTATGCATAATGGTTTATATCTAACCCTAATCTTGATGAATAGAGACAGAATATTTGTAGTGCTATTTTCCTAAGTGTTCTTGTAGGTCATCTTTGGGAGGAGACTAACAACCTGGAAGCTACAAAGGTGGAGGAGGTAGACATCGAACGTTAGGACCAAAGGTAATACTTCTGACCTACTTTCCTATCTCTTTATGTTCATCTATTTAGAGTATTTAGGGTAGTTTAGGAATTAGATTGTCTTTTAAGTGATGTCATATCTCTTCCAGTACTTTAACCTTGGTATAGTAATAGGGGGATTTCCCCCTCTAGCAAGATTGATAGAGGGGGAGAGAGTGATATAGGAGGATAGGGAGTGTGCGAGAGAGAAGGGGGAAGAGTGAGAGAGAGACAAATATGAAAGGAGGGAGAGAAAGCGGGGGGGAAGCATGTGTGTGAGAGAGAGAGAGATAGGGCAGAAAGACAGGGAGAGGGAAAGAGGGAAAGAGTGATAGAGAGAGAGAGGGGGGGAGAGAGAGAGAAGGGTAAAGGGGGAAGGAGAGGGAGAGAGAGTAGTAGATAGGTATAGAGAG
>JZKD02S1674107.1:261980-292449 GCA_000966675.3 Picea glauca | reverse complement strand
TTAAATAAATAAAACTATGGTAAATTTTTTATATAAATTTAACATATATATTGATTAAATAATAATAAAAAAATTAAGAATAATTTTTTTTAATTAAACTTATTAATAAAAGAGATCAAATAATAAAAATTATTTTAAATTAAATCTATGAGAAATCAAATATAGGGAAGAGTGAATTTTATGTTAGTTCTTTACCTTATGGAAACAAGTTTTGAATGTGAAGCAATTTAATCTCTCCCTTTATATTTTTAATCGATCGATTTGTTGTAAATAGATTTAAATTCATGTAAATAAATAATAAGAAAAAATTCATAATATTAATTTTAAAATGTTAAAATTGCATTGTAAGTATTTATATTTTATTTTATTTTTTATATACAAGTTGTTGATGATGATGATGATTAACGTCCACTAAGACCTAATTGGTCTATAGGGTAAGTGATTCTTTTTTATTCTTTAGAATTTTGTTTCTGTGCTCGAAAAGCATTCAGAGAAGCTTTCCAAGATCACCATACTTTTGTTGAGTTAAGAGATTAGGAAGGTTGGTAGTGTGATCAAAATTTTGAAAATCAAATCTAATATGGGAATAGGTTGTGTTAGCGTCAGAAGTCACTCCTGGATTGCTTGTAGGAGCGGAGCCCAACGCCCATCAGTTTTATGTCATGATAGTTTTGAATGGGTGATCAAATGGATAAAGACTCAAGATGATACAACTTTAACTCAGGAAACCGGGCCTGGTACATAGAAAGCAAGCGAGGTCTTGATCCAACTTTTGTCAGTAAATGATTAAAGGGTGGTAGAGGGAAGACTTATGAGAAGGGCGAGCAAGACTGCCTCGGGCGACAGTCCTTTGGAAGCTTGAAGATGAAAAACTTGGAAGCCAAGATCCTCTTGGTCCCGAGACTCAAGGAGATGAAGGGTGACTCGATTGGATCCTCCAATTCTGAGTCGTTCAGCACTAAGAAAATCACAGGAACCGATTAGAAACAATGCGACTGCTACAGTGATCCAACCTACATCATCCTATAACAATTACAACTTGAGTGGATCCTCCAATTCCGAGTTGTTCTAACACAGCAAACAAAAAGATGGAAAAGAGGCTAACATCCATAAAGTAAGAAGTCTCCAATGCCTTATACATTAACCACGGTGACCAACGCTTCATTAAAACTTTACAATCGGGAGCTCTGCTAACCATCGATAGATTACAAAATACAAAGACTATGTTTATATACTCAGAGAAAATTGCCTAACATCGGTGTCCTCAGTAATCCGAGGCTTGGTGTCCCTTCAGCCAAATGCGGGTGGGAATTCTTTGTCAGACGTCACCTTAACTGCGCATGGATCCTACAAGGGGAGTAGCTAAGCCATTAAGTGTCGAGCTAGCGTGTGCAGACCTCCTCCGGCTAGTTGAGAACTTGGCATGGCTTTTCTAAAAAAATGGGTACACAAGACCCTCTCGAGCAGACCGCTCGCCAGGCCCTCCATACTTCGCACTTAATGAATGAGGAGAGGTTTCAACCACCCCTTCTTGTCTTCATTTACTCCAAGCGAAGACCAGGATCGAGGTCAGGTTCGATGGCAACTAGAGGTCGGGACGGGCCTCTCTGTGACTGAAACTTGACACCTTTGCCCCCCCCCTTTGCGCAACTCCTTTCTTTCCCGAGTGATCACGGGCTGTGACCCTATGCTTATTCCCAAGGAGCTTTTGGCATTCACGAATAGGAAGGGGTTGATCCCTATTTCTTGAAATCATGATGAGAGAAACGCCGAGACAACTTAATATGGCGCCACGCACCCCTCTAGATCTGACAATTTTGAACTCTCCCGACGATGCTGTGGGCCCCAAGTCCTGGATGCTCTCGTCACTTCGTGCATCGAGGATGTGAGGGAGTTGCTCCTTGCACTTCGAAATCGTGATGGGAGAAAAGGTGGGGAGCCTAATAGCACACCAGGTGTCCCCTTTAGATGGACAACTGAGATTGCTCCTCGATAAACATGGTAAACAAAGGTTATGGAAAAGAGATGGAAAAGAGGCTGACATCCATAAAGTAAGAAGTCTCCAATGCCTTATTCATTAACCAGGGCAACCAGCGCTTCATTAAAAATTTACAATTGGGAGATTTGTTCAACCATCGATAGATTACAAAATACAAAGACTATGTTTATATACTCAGAGAAAATTTCCTAACATCGACATCCTCAATCATTCGAGGCTTGGTGTCCCTTCAGCCAAATGCGGGTGGGAATTCTTTGTCAGACATCACCTTAACTGCGCGTGGCTCCTGCAAGGGGAGTAGCAGAGCCATTAAGTGTTGAGCTAGCCTGTGCAGACCTCCTCCGGCTAGTTGAGAACTTAGCATGGCTTCTCTGGAAAAATGGGTACACAGGACCCTCTCGAGAAGACCGCTCTCCAGGCCCTCCATACTTCGCACTTAATGAATGAGGAGAGGTTTCAACCACACCTTCTTGTCTTCATTTACTCCAAGCAAATACTGGGATCGAGGTCAGGTTCGATGGCAACTGGAGGTCGGGACGGGCCTCTCTGCGACTGAAACTCGACACCTTTGCCCCCCCCCCTTTGTCTAGCTCCTTTCTTTCCTGAGTGATCACAGGCTGTGACCCTATGCTTATTCCCAAGGCGCATTCGGCATTCGCAAATAGGAAGGGGTTGATCACTATTTCTTGAAATCGCGATGAGAGAAACACCGAGACAACTTAATTTGGCACCACACGGCCCTCTAGATATGACGGTTTCGAACTCTCCCGACGATGCTGTGGGCCCCAGGTCCTGGACGCTCTCGTCACTTTGCACATCGGGGATGTGAGGGAGTTTCTCCTTGCGCTTCGAAATCATGATGGGCGAAAAGGTGGGGAGCCTAATCGCGCACCAGGTGTCCCCTTTAGATGGACAGCTGAGATTGCTCCTCGATATTGTGGGCCCGCCTTTGGGCACTCTCAGCGCTTCGGGGTTCGGGGTTTCAAAATGTACAATGACATAAAACCTTCACCCCTTGAACTTGCGACTGCCAAAAATCCGACGTGATTGGATCTTGCGCCACGCGTCCTTTGGATGGATGGCTTCTATTCTTCCTTGCATAGAATATGGGCGCGATCTATTTGCGTTAATCTCGGCGCAACTATGTTATCCGTGATTTCCCACTGACCATCGATCTACTCTTATAAAAGAATATGGACCATCGACAACATAATTTCACCTGCTTACTTGCCATGAAACCCAAATAACGAGATTTTCCCGTGTCACGCTCGGGCGCTTCTTGTGAAACTTGCAGACCTAATCGCTCTTGTGCTTCGGACAAGAAATGTTACTAAAATTAGGCTCCATGGGAGATAGAGTCATCTATATGATGCTCTAAGGACTCATTTTGTAGTTCCAGTGCCTTGCTGTTGGGCTATGGAGTCATTTACTAAGACAAAACAATAAAAGTAAAAACAAAGAACAGAAAGGACAATATTTACAAAACACAGGAGCCACCGAAGACTCAGACAAAGCATTTTTTAAGAAAATGCCCATTTACTGGGTTGTTGAAAACTTCTTCACCCTCCAAATCCTGCAGCCAATATGTGTTATTTGAGAAAACCTTAGAGATTTTGAAAGGCCTGATCCACAAAGCTTCAAATTTGTCGTGCTTGTCCTTATCTTGTTTAGGAGCATCTCATTTTAGCACCAGGTCTCCTATCTGGAATTCTTCCTTCTTGGTTTTCTTATCGAAAACCTGCTTGATCCTTTGTTGATGGTCTGGAATTATATCCATTGCCTTCTCCTTGGCCTGCTGGACTTCCACTAGCTGTTGAATCCTTCTGATCATTTCATCAAGCTCCTCCTGATGATCCTGGAGGAATTTTGCTACAGGAATGGCTAGATGAGAGGGAAAAACATCCTCTGCTCCATATACTAATTGGAAAGGAGAGACGCCTATATATCTCTTTGTGGTCACTTGATCGGCCCATAGAGAAAATTTCAATATTGAATGTCAGGCCTTCTTGTTGTCTTCCAACAGCCTTTTGATAATCCTTATCAGGATTTTGTTGGAGGATTCTACTAAGCCGTTGCCCTGTGGGTAATATGGGGTGGAGTAAATCAGTTTGATCTCGAACTACTCACAGAATTTGGCTAATGGCTCAGACTCGAAAGCGACTATGTTATCAATGACAATCTTACCTGGGCAACCGAACCTTGTGATGAGGTCCTCCAAGAACCCAATGATTACCTTGTGGGAAGCGCTCCTAGTAGGGATAGCTTCAATCCACTTGGTAAAGAAATCTGTAGCAGCTAGGATCCATCTGTGATGCCCACTGGAAGTGGGGTGAATTTCCCCAATGAAATCTAGGCCCCACTACTGGAAAGGTCTCGAAACAACCATAGGATTTAGCGACAAGGACTTGAGCTGTTTTTTTCCTGCAAACCTTTGACATTGGATACAGGTTCTAACTCCTCTATGGACATCAGCAAACAAGGTGGGCCAATAGTACCCGGCTTTGAGAATTTTGTGGGCTGTGGCCTTCCAGAAATGGTGCCCTCCACATAGGCCGCTGTGAAATTCAACCATGATCATATTGGCCTCTTGTGAATTCATGCATTTTAAAAGCACCCCCAGGGGGTCTTTCCAGTATAAAATTTGATCGATAAGGTAGTATCTGACTTCCTTGAGCTTCATATCTCTTGCTTTGTTTCTTTGTAGGCCGTCTGGAGGCTGCAACTCTTGCAAAAGGTATATAACATCCTTATACCAAGGACATCGAGCCAATGGGGGCTCCCTCTGAGGGTTCATATCATACAGTCGACCCTGTTGAATTTCTGATCATTTGTTGATGAAACTTATCCCCAAAGCTTGGCAATTGGCTTCAGCTAACAACTTGGCTAAACCTTGACCTTTGATCAATTTGGTAGGTTTTATTTCCAGGTCAAATTCCATAATCTTGGCTATCCACTTACTCCTCCTCTCGTCTAGGTCAAGCTGAATAAGAATGTCTTTAACAGTAGTTGAGGGGACATAGGCAATGATTTTTTACTGCAGGACGTAGATTTTAAAGGCCTTGAGAGCCTTTACCAGGGTGTAGGCCTGCTTCTCCATGGATTCATACTTGACTTCAGCATCCATTAATGCTCGGCTGAAATAGGCAATAGGCTGCTCTGGCCCAACCTCATTTGTCTGTAATAAAACAACAGCCACCGTGTCGGGTGAGGCAAAGGAGAAAATAATGAAATCCTTTGAGTAATTGGGACTGATAAGCACAGGGGCTTCAGTCAGGGCCTTCTTTATTTTCTCAAAGGAATTTCACGATTCAGGAGTCCACTTCACTTCATTTTCTTTCCTTAACATGGTTGTTATAAGTCTTACCTCCTCAGCAAAGTTAGGCACAAATCTCCTTAGAAAATTAATCTTACCAAGGAAAGATTGGACCTCCTTCTTAGACCTCGAGACTGATAAGGCTTGTATTGCCTCAAATCTACTGGGATCGATCCTTACTCCTTCCGCTGATACTATGTGGCCTAGTAACTTTCCCTCCCGCATGGTGAACAAAGATTTCTTGGGGTTTAATGAAATGCAAAAACTCCTACAATTCAGGAAAACCCTCCTGAGATGACCATAGTGTTCTTTATCAGATTTTGAAAACAATGTGATGTCATCCAGATAGACGACCACAAATTTATCCTTTTCCCCAATGAAATCTATGTCCATGGCATGCTGAAACGGTGCCCCTACATTCATTAATCCAAATGGCATCTTGGCATACATGAATGTGCCCCATGGAGTGGTAAATGTTGTCTTTTCCCTGTCCTTAGGCATAACAGAGACTTGATTGTAGCCAGAGAAACCATCAATCATGGACATCCTGGATGCTCCTGTTACCCTCTGCAGTATATGTTTCATCTTTGGTAAGGGGTAGTTATCCTTTCGTGAGCTCCTATTCAGGTTTCTGAAGTCTACACAGAGTCTGATTTCCCCATTCTTTTTCCTTACTGGTACCAAGTTGGCTACCCACTCTGAATATCTCAATGGTACAATGATCGGAGCTTGAGGAAGCTTCTTCACTTCCCTCTCCATGATAGGCAACAACATAGGATTGATCTATCTCAGCTTCTACTTGAATGGCTTTGCCTCTCCTTTCAACATGATTTTATGCTCGATGACAGAGGTGTCATATGTTTTGAGGTCTTCATAGGTCCAGGCGAAAACATCAACAAATTCCCTCAAAATTCCAATGTATTCGGACCTCTGCTCCTTTGTCATACTTCTTGACAATTTGACAAACTTAGGCTCACTCTCGGTGCCAATGTTGGACTGAACAGTACCAGTGTCATCCTCCGAGATTTCCCCTTTTAATGACACATCATTTCTATCAAAAATCCTTTCCAAAGGAACCATTCCCCTTGGAATGTGGTTGTTGGGGAGCTACACAATGTCATGCTTTGCTATTTTACTCAGCAACTTACCCTCATCAAGCCTTTTCTCAGAGATAGAATCTTGGTCGATATGCATCTCTGAAAATTCTTCAACAGTCTCCAAGAATTTCTTGATCTCGAGATCATCCTCGAACACATTCCAATGTTTGACGTTGTCAGGTATGGAGGGCCTGTATTTTACTTCTACATCGTATCTGAATTTGGGCGGCAATGGCACCTTGAAATTACTTGCTGATGCAGCCAAGGAATCTGCCATTGTGTTTTCATCTCTTGGGATGAAAGAAATGTTAAATGCTAAGAAGAATCTGTCGATGAGGTCCCATACCTCATTTATGTAGCTTCTAAGACGAGGATGCTTAGCTTGATAAGTGTTTCTTATCTATTGGACCACCAACTATGCATCACCGAACACCGCTACCTCCTGAATTCCCATTTCCCTCGCAGCTCTTAATCTCAGAACAAGAGCTTCATACTCTGCCACATTGTTGGTAGCTTTGAATTCTAGTTTGTACAACAGAGATATGGTTTCCTGAGCAGGTGACACAAAAAACACCCCAACTCCAACGCCTTCCCTAGAACAGGCTCCATCAAAGAACATTTTCCAGACGGGGGTGATGGAGGGAGGAAATTCATGGGAATTGGTGGGAGGTTTTATTATTCTTAAAGAAGGCTCGGGAGAATTAGTGAGTTGTAGTACACTGGAACCTAAATCAGTGTCTAAGGAGAAAATGGGATGGTTGGTAGGGTTGGCTTCATCACTGATTATATAGGTCAGTTGGGCTTCCCTGTATAGCCTCCTATGTTCTCCTTCGAACATTGGGATAGTAGCATATGTGAGGTCCATTTGCAAAGTTCCCCCCAGTCTTTTTATTCAATATATTGATAATAACATACCGAACTTGGGGGGGGGACATCAGCCACTACAATATCCATGACCACACTTTTCATGGGCAACTGAAACAAGGTCACGACCAGGTCTTTGATAACTCCTAGACATTGAACTTTTCTGGAGTCAAAGGAATAGAGGTCATGATAGGCTCGGGTGAATTCTAGTCCTAATTCTTCCATGAAGGTTTTGGGCATGAGGTTGTGAGAATCCCCTGAATCCATCAAACAGTTGTGCAGTACTTTGTCATGTATGTTCAAGGAAGTGTAGAAAGGAGGGCATGAGTCATTCCTGTCTTCTACCATAGGACCTAGAATAACTGTAGGCTTTTCATCTTGTAAATTGATGGAGTCTATGGGAAGGAATGAGACCTCGGACTGTAAAAGCTCAGAGAAATGTTTCTTGAACCCTTCATGTTTAATAAATTCGGTCAGTGGCACAGGGATCCTGATCTTTTGAATTTCATGCTCGAAATTAAAAGAAGATGTAAGCTTTGGGATTTCTCTTATTTCGGGAACATGAATCTGGACTATGGGAGAGAGGGGTTGGTTCTTCTTACCTCTGTGACTGTTCGCTACTTCATTAGATTGTTTATTTTCCCTTGGGAACTTCTCAGTAACATCAGGTGCTACTGTCATTTTCTTAGACCTCAGATCATACCTGCCTTGGTTGCCACTAGCCTTATCTCCCTTGCTCATTTCATTTAGATGACTGTCCATGAGATACTCCTCATATGCTGATTGAGTGAGATGAGGAAAAGGAGGAGTGTCCCCGAAGCAATGGATTTCAGGATCAAGCTCATCTGTTTCCCCTTCTTCCCCCTCGGCCACAATTTTTTTTTGAAAAGGAGCCTAAATTTTCTGGTCTTCTCTATCTCTTCCCCTTTCTCTTTGCACGGTCAGGGGAGTAATATTGTTTGTCCTCCTGAAACCTCCTTTGTTTTCAGCGTTTTTAGGGCCCCTATATGCTTGCCTTCCCTCCACCTTCATTTTCTCCATCTCTGCAGACAGGGACTTAACCATCTTGGTCAACTCATCCACTTGAGGGTGGGGCATCGATGGTCCAGAAGTTGAGGTTTATGATCTTCCCTTTCTTATGTCTACGTCTGACTTGTTTATCAGTCTATCAGCTACTAATACATTTGATTCCACTTCTATGGCTGCATCTTTCATTTGATCTAAGGAGGCGGCTCTCCTTTCTCTCAATAAAAGACAGAAATCGGGGCCAAACGCACTAGCATAAGAAATCTTGGCCGAGGCTTATAAGGGTTTGATTTCAGCGGGAATTTTATTATACATATTATTGAATCTCTTGGAGAAGTCAGAGACAGACTCTCCATCCATCTTCTTCAAAGACCCGAACTCTGTCATGTAATACATGAAATCCTTCTTATCTCGCCACTGCCTCAAGAAAGCGCCATCCAAGGATTCGATCCCAGCAATAGATCCAGGGGCTAGTCCTCTAAACCATTTTCTCACCTCACCATCCAGGCTCTGGACGAAGACTCTCATCCAGACATATTCATTTTCTATGTTTAGGTTGTTTTCATAATTGTAGAAAGGAGCTAGGTGCTCTTCCGCAGTTATGTCCCCTTCCCCAGTGAACTTGGGCATATACTTCAAGTAATCTCCAACAGGGAGAGGATTCATAGGATGGGGTAGGACTAAGGGAGCATATATGGTAGTGACTATGGCATCCATTCTATTTAGAGGGGGATTAGCACCAGCCATAGGAATATTGGGTGGAGGAGAACTAGGATGAGAGGGAGTTCACGCAGGGGTTATTGGGAATGAATCTCGGAGTGGAATGGGAAACAAAAGGGGATTTAAGGAGAAAGATAACGAGCTCAAGTCAGTAGATGATCCTCTTTGTGGAGGAGTGGGGAAATCTTATGTAGTCCTGGGTCTACGCCAAAATACAGCTTCAGAGGAGAGGGGAGTGACAAGGGTTTCTCCCTCTAATCCCAAACCAAACGGGGAAAATTCAGCGGGAACACTCCCGAAATTTAGGAAATGGGAAACCTTCGAAGGAGGTCTATTAAGAAAATAAGGAGGATAAAATGGAGCTCCTACAGAAGGAGATGGTGGAATACCTAGTTTGGTGGTGGAAGCTTCTTCTTCAGAGGCCTTTCCTTTTCTGAGAACCACCTCTGGATCAGTTTCAGGTGTAGCTAGAGGCAGTTGTGGATGAGACTGCGTGTGTCTACCTATGAAAGCCACAATTAACACGACATGTTCACCACAGTGGAGTCATCATAATGGAGTCACCAGGTGCACAACAATAATCTTTAAAGGCTTTGATACCTGATGCACCTTCAGAATCAGAGGCTCAATGTCGTTCAATTCTGGGGAAAATTTTCAACTTCGTCCCTGGAAACGGTGGCAAAAATGTTAGCATCAGAAGTCACTCCTGGATTGCTTACAGGAGCAGAGCCCAATTCCCATCAGTTTTATGTCACAATAGTTTTGAATGGGTGATCAAATGGATAAAGACTCAAGAAGATACAACCTTAACTTAGGAAATCGGGCGTAGTATGTAGAAAGCAAGGGAGGTCTTGATCCAACTTCTGTAAGTAAATGATTAAAGAGTGGTAGAGGGAAGACTTGTGAGAAGGGTGAGCAAGACTGCCTCGAGCAACAGGCCTTCGGAAGCTTGAAGATGAAAAACTTGGAAGCCAAGATCCTCTTGGTCCCGAGCTTCAAGGAGTTGAAGGGTGACTCAACTGGATCCTCCAATTCCGAGTCGTTCAGCACTAAGAAAATCACAGGAACTGATTAGAAACAACGTTACTGCTACAGTGATCCAACCTACATCATCCTATAACAGTTACAACTTGACTAGATCCTCCAATTCTGAGTTGTTCTAACACGGTAAACAAAGAGATGGAAAAGAGCCTGACATCCATAAAGTAAGAAGTCTCCAATGCCTTATACATTAACCAGGGTGACCAACGCTTCATTAAAACTTTACAATCGGGAGCTTTTCTCAACCATCGATAGATTACAAAATAAAAAGACTTCATTTAAATACTCAGAGAAAATCACCTAACATCGACGTCCTCAGTCATCCGAGGCTTGGTGTCCCTTCAGCCAAATGCGAGCGGGAATTCTTTTTCAGACGTCACCTTAACTGCGCGTGGCTCCTGTAAGGGGAGTAGCTGAGCCATTAAGTGTCGACCTAGCATGTGCAAACCTCCTCCGGCTAGTTGAGAACTCGGCATGGATTCTCTAGAAAAATGGGTACAGAGGACCCTCTTGAGCAGACCGCTCGCCAGGCCCTCCATACTTCGCACTTAATGAATGAGGAGAGGTTTCAACCACCCCTTCTTGTTTTCATTTACTCCAAGCGAAGACCAGGATCAAGGTCTGGTCCGATGGCAACTGGAGGTCGGGACAGGCCTCTCTGCGACTGAAACTCGACACCTTTGGCCCCCCCTTTTGCACAGCTCCTTTCTTTCCCGAGTGATCATAGGCTATGACCCTGTGCTTATTCCCAAGGCGCTTTCGACATTTGCGAATAGGAATGGGTTGATCCTTGTTTCTTGAAATCACGATGAGCGAAACGTTGAGACAGCTTAATCTGGTGCCATGTGGGCCTCTAGATCTGACGGTTCCGAACTCTCCCAATGATGCTATGGGCCCCAAGTCCTAGATGCTCTCATCACTTCGTGCATCGAGGATGTGAGGGAGTTTCTCTTTGCGCTTAGAAATCACGATGGGCGAAAAGGTGGGGAGCCTAATCGCGCACCAGGTGTCCCCTTTAGATGGGCAGCTGAGACTGCTCCTCAATATTGTGGGCCCACCTTTGGGCGCTCTCGGTGCTTCGGGGTTCGGGGTTTTGAAATGTACAATGACATCAAACCTTCACCCCTTGAACTCACGACTGCCGAAAAGTCGACGTGACTGGATCTCGTGCCACGCGTCCTTTGGATGGACGGTTTCTATTCTTCCCTGCATACAATATAGGCACGATCTATTTGCACTGATATTGGCGCAACTCTATCCGCGATTTCCCACTGACTGTCGATCTTCTCTTATGAAAGGATCTGGACCGTCGACAACATAATTTCGCCTACTTACTTGCTAGGAAACCCGAAAAATGAGATTTTCCCGTGTCGCGCTCGGGCGCTTCTCGTGCAACTTGCAGACCTGATCACTCTTGTGCTTCGGACGAGAAATGTTACTAACAGGTTGGACAATCTAAGAGAAAGTGATTTTCATCTTCAACCACTGGGGTCAAACTCATTAACCACTGCGATGGAATACAGACACGTGAAGTAGAATAATTTCTGACCGATTTGGGAGCAATCCTGTAATTGACAGAAACGCCAATTTCCCTTGCCACAGTGGCCATTCTAATATATAGTCTACAACAGGGACACAGATTTTTTGAAACAAGTTAGAAGGGAAACATACCATGTTCAAATTTTAAACTTTGAATTTGAGATGAAGTGAGATTCGAAACCTTAACATAACAAAAATCTTAACATAATCAGAAGCATAAAGCTTTTAAATACCTGAAAGAGCACAATAAAATAACAAAGGTTTGTAAGACCACAGAGCCCTTCAATGTTTTTCAATGACACAACTCTAGATTCGTGAGCATATTTTGTAATGTTCCAACCTCCACTAGGCCTTGACATCTGTAGATGTGAAGACGTTGAAGGTTGGGGAAAATGCCTTGTTGAGTCTAGCGATAAGAATGTAAGGCCAAGCATGCACTCAACTAAAGCATCCGGTTTGTCTTTTGCTTTCTCTTTCGGCTTCTTGAATCTCTTCTGGTTTCTCTTTCCCCTCCAACTCTTTTGAATGGCAGTTCTCTCAACAGGCTATACTCTACTTTTAAATGTACGAGATTTTTTAGCGCCATGATACATGGTGGTAAGCATTCGACACCTATCCCCTTAAGACTCAACTTTTCCAACTGAGTCAACTCTCCAATAGAATTCAGAAAATATTTCAAATTCTTGGAAAAACTAAAAGTACTCCCAAATTTCATCCAAGTCATCTGACTGAACCAACTTTGAAACCATTCGTGCATAGGGTTTCTAATCCGTAGTGGCTTGAGGAGGTGAGTTGCAACTCGCGATAAAACTCTAACCGAGCCTCGGATGGATGAACCCTCAATTGCATTAGATCTATGGAATCAGGTTTTAACTAGATGGTGTTGGGTATGTGTTATATTCTTTGCATGTGTGTGTGTGAGCGCGCCAGATATGACAACTGCGTCTGACAATCCCTCGTACTGGTGCTCTGCTTGTGTCGTGTGTGTCGGGTTCTTTCCTATGGGGGTCCCAGGGTGGGGGCAGGCATGCCCCCCCTGGTTACACGTAGCGTTCGGCGCAACACCCTGAATTTTTTTTTTTTTGTGGTTTTTGTTATTTTTAGCAGTTTTGTAAATTAATCCCGAATTAAGGGATTAGGGTTTTTGTATCTACGGAATACCTAAAAACATTGTATATATATCGTATAGTGAATGGTTAAATTCGATATAATGAATATAAGAAAGGTTTTCCCGGTTGAGGGTTTCCGGTATAAATCTCTGTGTACTATGTGAATGAGCCATTGATTAATTTATGTTTTTATTAAGAATCTATATGCATTGCTTTACTTCACAGGTTTAAAACTTCCAGATGGGTCCCTCCATTGTCATTTTGTTTCCCAGAAAAGCATTTGTTGGGGGATCTCTAGAACTAGGGTTTTGTTCAATGCTTATGACATATGTTCGAAAATTTAACAACTTGTAAGGCTAGACATGGAAAGGATAGGCTAGGAAAGACAAGGAAATGCATCGAAAAACAAGGCAAGGAAAGACAAGGAAAGGTAAGGCAAGGCTAAGCAATTAAGGTAAGGAAAGAAAATGCTAGGAAAGGAAAGGCTAGATGAGGCTAGACATGGCAAGATAAAACATGTCATGGAAAGGCTAGGCAAGACAAGAAAGGCAAGACAATCCAAGCCAAGCCAAGCCAAGGTAAGACAAGGAAATGTAAGGCAAGGAAAGGAAAGCAAGACAAGTTAATGCATGGAAAGCCAAGGCATGACAAGATAAGTAAGACAAGGTAAGGCAAGCAAGATAAGGCAAGGCATGGCAAGATAAGGCAAGGAAATACAAAGAAAGAAAAGGAAAGTTAAGTCAAGGCAAGGCAAGCAAAGGCTAGGCAATCCAAGTAAGGCTAGGTTAGGCAAGGCAAGGAAAGGTAAGCTAAGCCAAGGCAAGGCCAGGAAAGGTAAGTAAATCTAAGAAAAGGAAATCCAAGGAAATTAAAGCAAGGCTAGGCAAGATAAGACAAGGCTAGGAAAGCCAATCCAAGCCAATACAAGGTATGGAAAGGCAAGGCAAGCCAGGAAAGGCTAGGCAAGGTAAGACAAGGCTATTCAAGACAAGGAAAGGCAATCAAAGCAAGGCTAGGAAAGGTAAGGAAAGGCTAGAAAAAATGAGGAAAGGTAAGACAAGGTAAGGAAAGGAAATCCAAGGCTAGGGAATCCAGGCCAAGCCAAGCAAAGCTAGGAAAGGTAATGCAAGGCTAAGAAATACAAGCCAAGCCAATTCAAGGTAGGGAAAGGAAATCCAAGTAAATCAAGGCAAGGAAAGGTAAGGTAATGAAATACAAGGCTAGGAAAGGAAGGTCAAGCCAAAGAAATCCAATAAAGGCTAGGCAAGGTAAGGAAAGGCTAGGCAAGGTAAAGCTAGGTAAGCCAAGCCAAGCCAAGACAAGGTAGGGAAAGGAAAGGCTAAGCAAGGTAAGGAAAGACTAAGTAGGCCAAGGAAAGGAAAGGTAAGCCAAGACAAGCCAAGGCTAGGAAATCCAAGCCAAGACAAGAAAGGATAGGCAAGGCAAGGCAAGGCTAGGAAAGAGAAGGAAAGGAAAGACAAGGAAAGGTAAGGAATGGTAAGGCAAGGCAATTAAATCCAAGCCAAGGAAATCCAAGAAAGGATAGGAAAGGTAAGGAAAAGATAGGAAATATAAGGCTAGGCAAGGAAAGGAAAGACAAGACAAGGTAGGGAAAGGAAAGCCAAGACAAGCAAGGAAAGGAAAGGAAAGGAAATGCAAGGTGTTAACAGGTAAATTGGTAGATGCGGACATGAACTAATCCTCCTAGATCAACCTAGATCTAGAAAAAAATAAGACAGGACATGGCGCTTTCCCTAGGCTCTAATCATCAAATTTACTACCGAACAAAAGACGATAGACATACCTTTAAATGTCGCTTCCTTATGTCTTTGTTGTTCATTTTTCACTCCGCTGCTCTTGTGATACTAATCCTGCAGTGAGACACAAACCAACCAAAGTGAAAGCAGAGAAAGTATATTCAATACAACTTATGCATATGATCAAGGAATTATGCAATAAAATAAAGATAATTATGTGGGAAAGAGGCATGCCACTATATTATATTAAATAATAGGAAGAGAGATTACAATCGGATGCCTCGATGTCGTAAGGTTCCTTCCAACAGTTCCTTGATTCCCACACACTTCTTTCTCCAATGGATTCTGAGACTATAGATTTGACATCTATCTTGACAAAGAAAAGCTCAAAGCCACTCTAACCAAGCTAATAATTCCAAGCCAAATCCAACTAAATCCAAGCTCTAAAACCAACTAAATCCAATCTCCAAAACCAACTAAATCCAAGCTAACTTTCTACATGAGAGCTCCTATCGTTTTATAAGATGAAGAGGATAAGGTGAGGAGGTTAGGATGATCCCACTAAATCATGAAAGTGAGTAAGATCCAAACCATTCATAGGCCACCTCACCATAGAATCTTCTCCTTCTAGAAGCATCGAGAAAATGCTCATTTTTCCCACGTACGAAGGTCACCGCGACCTAGCTATAATGCATCCTGCGAAAATTTTGTACCCTAGTTATAGTGAAGCCTATGGAAATCAGACATTTTCGCACTCTATCTATGGTGCAGCCTGCAAAAATCCTCCAAAATAGGGATTTTACAGAGGAAAACACAACTTCTTCTCTCAAGGAAAGTTCTTCTCCCTTCATTCTTCAGGAATTCAGGCCACTGACATCTCTGAAGGAAACAGATAGGTTTGCATCATTAATGATCATGAGGGTGAAGAAAATAATGTGTAGCAGAGAGCCCCCAAAGTATGAAGTTAGAACAGAGTGATAGCTAAAATACTTTGTCGAGTGTGTGTAGGGAACAAGGAACACATCGGTCAGAAACCTGTCAACAAACAAGGAAACACAGTAAAATAATATATCATCACTGAGGTAGGCATTCCCATACTCATAATACAAATGACTCAAAGCATAAATGCCAACATGCGAATATCCATGTCAAGTAAGACAGGTCATGTCCACCAAACATACACCGTGGATCCATGCCATTATGACTCAAATCTGAACATAGCTACCAAAAATACATTGTGGATATATGTATTAAAGACTCAAATTTGAACATAGCCATGAGACATACAATGTGGATCTATGCAACAGTACAAACTAAATATACTCCAACGCAACATGAATCCATGAGAAAAGATTTAGGGTCTTCATCTCCACCACTCTATAGTATGAATCTAACCATGTGAATACATGTGCTGAAGTCGAACATGGTAGAAACCATTTGATTACCGGTCAATGATGAGAACCGTTAACAAGTGCGAGGTAAATCACCATTTATGTCAATGACTCCCAAGGTACTCTAGTACAATCCAATGAATGTGAATTAATGAGTTGAAGTTGAACACTCGACGAAATCTTTCGATCAAGGGTCAATAATGAAAACCCATTGTCGAAAGAGAGGAAACATGCCATTGAGGCATGCAAGTTCCAAGGTACCAATTGGTTTCTAAGTCTGATTCCTAGATAATGAGTTGAAGTCGACAGGAAAAGACTCATCACAGGAAGGCCTTAATGTATCCTCCATCAATGACATGAAACGGGTAAAAAGATTTGATGTAGATCAGAGTAACAAGTGATCCAGGACTGACTCAGGGATGGCCGACGTAATAGAAGGCTTAAGGACTGCAGAAGTGGCTGACAAAATAGAAGACTTTTAGGGTTGAACTTCTCTTTGAAAATATTGATGACTCGACAACTGTCTTGGAAACACAGACTCAACAATAGGGATCATAAACCAATTTGTAATCTTATAAAGGAGTATGATCAAGAGACAAGCAGATTTTCCAACCTAGACACAAAGCGAGTGAAAGGGTGTCATGTTCAAAGGTGACTCTTCCATGGAATACAGGTTTAGACACATTTCTTTCCCAATTTTTCCCTCACCATTTCTGGCGAGTACCTCTTTATTTATACACAAGCTTGAGGAGGATAACATATGCTTGTTGATGTAAGATCATCCTTCAAAGTATGTTTAACAAACCCTAAGAAGGAGTGGTTTGGTCCCATATGGGCCTTTCGATGTTTGTTTTACGAGTCCAAAGAAAGAAAACTCATGGGTTTTTCATGTTTAGAGAGTCTGAAAAACACTTAAAGAGAACTCTCCCAGTTCCTTTTTCATAAAATAGTTCGATAAAACCGAAAAAGTGATAAACTATCGCCCATCAAATGTTTTCTTCAAATACTTTTACGATCATTAAAAGAACAAGATCGCTCGGCCATCTTTTCATGTTTAGAGAGTCTAAAAAGAGCTTAAAGGGAACTCCAGGGGGTTCCTTTTTCGTATAACCTTTACAAGTCCAAAAAAGTGATAAATGTTTACTCGGTTACATTCTCATTGATTTATGAGCATGAGAAAGAACAAAGACTAAGACCAGTAACTTATTCTCATGTATTTACGATCATGAGAGAGAACAAAGACTAAGCTCGGGATTGTTTTCATTTTTACGCAAGCTTTAAAACAAAACAAAACTATGCTTGGGATAGATTTTATTTTTACACAAAATTAAAAACTAAACAAAACTATGCTTGGATCTAGTTTCATTTTTACACAAGCTTAAACCAAAGGAAACTATGCTTGAGGTAGGTGGTTTAATTTTTACACAAGCTTGAACCATAGAAAACTATGCTTGAGGTAGGTGGTTTCATTTTTACACAAGCTTGAACCATAGAAAACTATGCTTGTGGCTTCCCAACACATGGTTCACGAATTCCCATGGTTGGTACTTAGCCCCCAGCTTAAGAAGCTAGTGGCTCAACTTTAGCATGAACTCCAAAGGCTGAAAGCATTTCCCCCCAAGCTTCAATTCGTCCAACAACATAGGAGGATGAAAAGAAGCTTCAAATACTAGACAAAGGAATTGACTCAAACAGAGAGGGGGAAGTTGTTTCATTTTTTAACAAGCTTGAAATAGGATAAGAACTATGCTCGTAAAACTAGGTTCAGTCCCAGACCTCTGTTTCATTTTTTAACGAGCTTGACACAGAAACAAGAACTATTCTCATAACCGTTGTTTCATTTTTTAACGAGGTTGCCATAGAGACTCAAAAACTATCCTTGTAGCTGGTTTTATTTTTTAATGAGCTTGAAAGCAGAAAACCATTCTCAAAGCTGGTTTCATTTTTTAACGAGCTTGAAATCAGAAAATCATGCTCGAAGTTGGTTTCATTTTTTTAATTTTGTTAATGGGTAAATCGGTAGATGCGGACATGAACTAATCCCCCTAGATCCACCTAGATCTAGAACAAAACAGGAAAGGACATGGCGCTTTCCCTAGGCTCTAATCATCAAATTTACTACCGAAAAAAAGACAATAGACATACCTTTAAATGTTGCTTCCTTATGTCTTTGTTGTTCTTGTTCCGCTCTAGTGCTCTTCTTGATCACGGCTTCCAAGAGGATAGTGCTCTGGAAGGACACCATATCAAGGGACAAAACTCAGTCATATCTTCCAAGAGATCTTCATTTGACGGAAGAAACACACTCTGGAAGGAACACATGTCGAGGGTCACAAGAGGGGTAAGGAGGTCAGGCACCAATAGCCCTACCGAAGAGGTCACCATGTCAACTACCGGATCCAATTCATTGCCATCGGTAATGGAAGGCATGGGAGACAACGCCACATAATTAACATGTGGTGGGGGTGATACCATCTACATATAAGAACCATTTAGGGAGGTAATCCAGTCAGGACCGATGAATTAAAGTTGATCAATAGTCACCATTCTTCCATCGTGAGGGAAAGATATCATGCGAAAAATAGTGGACACAATAGCTTCCATGGCATAGACATAATCCCGCCCAAGGAGTAAAGAAAAATCCAAGGGGTCTTGGACTACCATGACATCAATAAATATGGTTTTCCCTCCCAAAGTTACAAGAAATTGAGGAAGGGTCCCTAAAGGTTGACTGGTTCTTCTGTTAAAAGATAACAAATTTTGCGTAACCGGGGAAAGCTGAGGAAAACCCAAAGCTTTCCAAGAAAAAGAGGACAAAATGATAATGGAAGCACCATCATCTATCAACATAAGAGGAACGTCCCGACCACAAATTTGCATTGTAATCTGGAAAGGAATGTGAGAGGGAAGACGAGGTCCAGTTGGCACACCCCAATTAAAAAGGATGGTCTCATTACTTGGAGGGGGTTCCACGGGAGAATGAGGAATACCCCCGGACATGGTAAAGTCTGTATCAACGAGAAAAATGTGAGCAGTATCAGGTTTACTCTCAAGTGGGAGAGTAGGATCACCTGATGACGAGATTGGATTGACCACTTGGGTTGCATTCTCTAAGGGGAGAATGGGGTTGACGCTTGAAAAAGGATCGATCGTTTGGGTTTCACTCTCTAACAGGAGAGTGGGATCGACCGAGGATGGGATTGGATCGACCACTTGGTCAACTGGTTTAAGTAAGGACGTGACCAGATTGACCACTTGATCAATCAAACTGACCGATGGGGGAACCAGATTGATCATTCCATCAACTATAGGTGGGTAGAGATTAAGTTTGTGATAAGAGGCTGTAAGTTGAGGTTGTGAAATAGTCATGTCTTCCAGTAATTTCGAGGCTTCTTCCATATGAGGGAAAAGATGAGTTAGATGGCGCCCTTTACATAACATACATGAGAACTTGGCTCTACTTTTCTTCTTCCCAACTATATCATGACTAGTTAACGGGAGGTCATCATCATGTTGTTCAGAGGATAACGACAAGGTCTAGTGAGGGTGTGTAGACCATGCTTCTTTAACCTTGGATATACTAGGGAAATCCTTAAGAAGATGGCTACCCTTGAAAATTATGCAAGGGTATAAGGTCTTACGGGTTGTTTGGGTGCTCTTGGCATCATCAACACTCCCAGCATGATCAACAGTAACTGGTTTCTTTCCACCACGTCTGACAGTGGTTGGAATTTGGGACCCTTGTTTATTTTTCTTCTTCTTATTCTTCCTTTTCTTCTTCTTCTTATTCACCGAGTTACTAGCTTGAGATCTTTCACTTGGCGAAGAAGATGAAATGGAAGAAGACCTTGCAAGTGAAGAAGGCGGAGAAGATCATACTAGTGAAGACGGTGTAGGATCAACATGAGGTTGAGGTTCTTGGGGGGAAGTTCTTACGACCGAAGAACTTACTTCATTTGGGATTACCTGAGTAGAAAACAACCACACTGGCAATCCAATAGTGAGACCTGGAAGGCTCAAAGTAGCGATGTGAGGAGGACCAATGTTTCCATAAGAAGGAAAAACAAAGGGTTTCCATGGAGTAGGGGTTCCTTTATTGGTCATTTCTGGAACTGGCGCCATATAAAAAAAATCCAACCTAGAGTTTGCTAGGGAAAACAAATAGCACACGCTAAAAATCTAGGAAGCAAGCAAACAAACAAGACCTTCTCACAATGAGCACACTAGTTGGTGATGAAATCCAACGTCGCGGGAACAAAGTAAGAAGGGGATGAGATAGAGCGGGTGGAAAAGTTACGTTGATGACCTGATTAATGGACTTACACCCTGGTGCAAGCTCTCACACATAAACGTGGGTATACCCTCCAAGGAGCCCGAGTGAGTTTGGCCAACGTCAATTACAGGTACCGTGAAGACTTGCCCCTCCACAGTCACCTTGTGTAAAGACCCTAAAGAGATAGGCCACTAAGGTTACCAATCAATACAGTGATGCCTGGGGAAACAGTCGACAGTCCGATCCATGCACAAGGGTAGAGTATCTAGCCCAAAATCAACTTGAAAGGCTTCCACTCATCATTGTGGTTATACCTCTCAAGTGACCCCCATAATATGCGCAACCTCTACACCAAGACAAACTAAGCAGGGTGAGTAACTCTGTCAGTCTCAATGTGACCTCGTGATTGACCCTTGTGTTAGAAGGGATTCCCAGAACAAAATGTAATAAGTGGATTTAACCGCTCCCTAACTCAAGATTCTATGTTTGTTTGCAACTTTGAAAAGTTATCTTTCACACCTATTCCAAAGCCCTACAACTAATCTAATGTAAGTTTGCTACCAGAAAGTATAAAAAATGTCTAATCGATTTTTTTATAAGCGCTTTATTTTATGGCTGTTGTTACTGAAGAGGGAAATGGCATGAACAATATGGTATTTTGACCGACTCGAAATTTATGCAAAGAGATGAAGATGCAATCTTTTCATTTCGATGAAAGTTATTCTACGAGAAGGAGAAGACATTTATCATTCTCAGATGCACAATAATCCAAAATTTACTAAACTCACCAATATCAAGATTTTCAAGAAATGAAACAAATAGATTGTACACCAATACACAATTCACGGCTGCCCTCGACCATGAGGGGGAAATGTTTTAAGAATTTAAGACCAAAAATCATGAAATTTCACTACTTCAAATGCAAATATGCCCCCAATCTAATGCAAAGAAAGAAATAATATTTTTGTTTCAAAGATAGCTAAAATCAATAGCAAATCACTTCAAAAAAAAAAACGACCCAAACAAAGTTTCTCTTTTACCGCGAGTTAGTCAGAAAAAAGAAGTGTTCTTTTCACTAAACAATTCTAAAGAGAAACAAGGCTTTGTAACTGAAAGACACTCAAAGGAAGAGATCAAATCTTTCAAAAGAAAACAAAGCAAAGATGGCTGAAAGAATCTAAAAAAATATCAAGTAGATTGTAAACAAATCATAATCAAACCCAAAAATTCACCCCAAAACCAAATCCAAGATCTGGGTAAGGAAAACCATCAAAAATCAAGAATTTCACAATTTCCGCAGGATGGAAGACTAGCACAGTGTGGAAATCACTGATTTATGCAGGCCAGATATGGGTAGGGTGCGGCATTTCTGCACTGGTCAAAATAGTTAGGGTGCAGAAATCCTAAGTCATCGCACTGTCCCTCAAAGCAGGGTGCGGAAATCAAACAAAAATGGAAAAAAATTAAAAATTGAGAAGGTTTTCCAATGAAGTTTAATAGTCAGAGAGTCGAGTTGGATCTTCCAGTGACTCAGAAAATAGAAACCAAGCAATCAAATCAAGAAATCAAGGAAAACTAGGAAACCATTATGTTCCCCAGTATGGTCGCCAATTTTGTTAACGGGTAAATCGGTAGATGCGGACATGAACTAATCCCCCTAGATCCACCTAGATCTAAAACAAAACACGACAGGACATGGAACTTTACCTAGGCTCTAATCATCAAATTTACTATCGAACAAAATACGATAGACATACCTTTAAATGTCTCTTCCTTATGTTTGTGTTGTTCTTGTTTCTCTTTGGTGCTCTTGTGATACTGATTCTACAGTGAGACACAAACCAACCAAAGTGAAAGCAGAGAGAGTATATTCAATGACAACCTATGCATATGATCAAGTAATTATGCAATAAAATAAAGATAATTCTATGGGAAAGAAGCATGCCACTGTATTATATTAAATAATAGGAAGAGAGATTACAATCGGATTTCCTGATGTCGTAAGGTTCCTTCCAACAGTTCCTTGCTTCCCACACACTTCATACTCCAATGGATTCTAAGACTATAGATCTGACATCTATCTTGACAAATCAAAGATCAAAGCCACTCTAACCAAGCTAATAATGCCAAGACAAATCCAACTAAATTCAAGCTCCAAAACGAACTAAATCCAAGCTCCAAAACGAACTAAATCCAAGCTCCAAAACAAACTAAATCTAAGCTAACTTTCTCCATGAGAGCTCCTCTCCTTTTATAAGTTGAAGAGGATAAGGTGAGGAGGTTAGGATGATCCCACTAAATCATGAAAGTGATTAAGATCCAAACCATTCAGAGGCCACCTCACCATAGAATCTTATCCTTCAAGAGGCATCGATAAAATGGTCATTTTTCCCACGTACGAAGGCCACTGCGACCTGGCTATAGTGCAACCTGTGAAAATAAGGCATTTCCGCACCCTAGCTATGGTGCAGCCCGCGGAAATCCTCCAAAATAGGGGTTTTACAAAGGAAAACACAACTTTTTCTCTCAAGGAAAGTTCTTTTCCCTTCTTTCTTCAAGAATTTAAGCCACTGACCTCTCTGAAGGAAACATATAGGTTTACATCATTAACAATCATGAGGGTGATGGAAATAATGTGTAACACAAGGCAAGACAAGGAAAGGTAAGGCAAGGCAAGGCTAGGAAAGGCAAGGTAATCTAAGTCAAGCCAAGGAAGGCTAGGCAAGGTAAGGAAAGGCTATGCAAGCCAAGCCAAGCTAACACAAGACAAGTTAGGGAAAGGTAAGGTAAGCCAATCAAGGCTAGTAAAGGTAAGAAAAGGCTAGGAAAAGAAAGGCAAGGAAAGGATAGGAAAGGTAAGTAAAGTCTAGGAAAGGAAAGGCTAGGAAATGTAAGGAAAGGAAAAACAATCCAATCCAATCCAAGAAAAGGTACGGAAAGGAAATCCAATCCAATCCAAGCCAAGACAATACAAAGAAAGGCAAGGCATGTTAATACAAATCATGGAAACACAAGGAAATTCAAGGTAAGACATAACAAAGTAAGGAAAGTTAAGGCAAGGGAAGGAAAGTCACATCAAGGAAAGGAAAGGTTAGATATGGAAAGGCAAGGAAATGAAAGGTAAGTTGTGCCAAGACAAGATAAGCCAAAATAAGGTAGGTAAACACAAGGCAAGTCTAGGAAAGAAAGGAAATAAAAGGAAAGGCAAGGCTAGGCAAGGCTAGGCAATCAAATTTAAGGCAATTCTAGGAAACAAATAAAAGGAAATGTAACACCCTCTTTCCCCCAGTTTGTAAAAATAACTAGACTGGCCAAGAACTATGGAAAAACTCAGAAATGAGAATGTGCGATGTGAATGGACCTTGTGGAAAAGGTCGATGAATGTGAATAATATGATGAATTTATATTGCAGGACTGCTGAGAGGGGATATGTTGAAAAAGAGACCATGATGGTTGAAGAAAGGTGGTGGAAGGCACCTGGAAAGGTGGCGTTAAATTCCACCAAAAATCAATACCGTATTTGGACTTCACTGGCCCAGAGAACCAAAAGCGTCTCACTGGCCCTAAATTAAATGTCTCACGGGCTGGTAGGTAGATGTCTCCTCAGGAATTAATGAGGGATGGGGAGGAGAACCTCCCATCGATAGAGTTGTCAGGCCTGACCAGCGCAAGGGAAATCTCACCACACGCAACCTCCCAAGAAGATAAGGCATGGGGGAGAAGCGATTAGGGGTAGACACGAGGGGAGAAAGAGAACTTTGGAAATATGCAGAGTGAGTGATAACAGAGAGGAAGGAGAGTAACCTTCGCTCCTGGTGACTGGAAAAAAGAGACGTAGTCTCACAACATCGTGGTCTCAGCTCGAGGGTGGCTAGTGGTAAATCTGTTGGGAGTCGTTGAGCCTACGATTGGGTGGAAATGAGAACCCCTCTCAGCAGTTGTATAAGCCTTGGTGTTACTTTCTGATAAGTGTTTTGCCTTTGGCATCTTGAAATATATGTATTCTGACAATTATGCTCATAAGTTGTGAAATTGTGAATAATTTTAGTATAAGAATGTCTGTATGATGTTTTGATCAGTACTGGTAGTTGTATGTTTATAATGGAAAGACTATGTATGGCTTATGTTCTCTTAAATCATTATTTATATGCATACTGATCTAATTCAGACTTCATGCCTGGTTCTTAGGTGAGAGATACCCTTATCTGCCTCAGATAGTACCCTGGGTAAACCTCCCCATAGAGATACCCTTCTTGAAAAAGCCATAAAGAACCTGGAAGGAGGACGTGAAGGCGTAAGGCCTTAAGAAATCCCTGATAAGTATCGAATCGATGGAAGAGATCCCGTTGGGAGATCGGTGGTCACTCACGACCATCAAATAAGAAGAAGAAGTTGGAAAGATAAGTACATTAACCTTGATAGGTGTTGATCGATGGATGAGATCCCGTCAGGAAATCTGTGGTCACTCATGACCGTTAAATTTGGTAGGAGAAGGATGTTAAGTGCCTTACCCCTGTGAATTTCTGTGTCTTTGTTGGTAGTGAAGAGATCGGGACCGTAGATCCCCAAGGTCCATGACAGCATCCAGACCATTGATCTTTCCACGTCTAGGAAGTCGTGGGAGAGCACACAAGTTAGGAACTTGTCTGAGCTGTCAGATCTCGGCTGATAAACATGATAATCGTTGGATCTGTCAGGAGATATCCGAGGGATAAACCCCCAGTGAATAGGGGCAAAAGCCCTGAAATAGATCTGGACCATCCGAATAAAGGAGGCCACGTGTCAAGAGATTTTCCACTTTGGGAAATCGAGAGTCGAGAACTCGGGAGTTCTGGTGACGAAATATCGAGGCATTCCATGGTAGAAACCCCATAGTAGATTCGGGTCGTCTGATTAAAGGAGGCCACATGTCGTGAGATTTCCCATTTTGGGAAAATGGGAATCGAGAACTCGGGAGTTCTGGTGACGATATATTGGGATGTTCCATGGTGGAAACCCCGAAGCAGTCGTAGACCGACTGATTTCGGGTGGCTACGTGTCGAGAGATTACCTGTTTTTGGAAATCGGGGATCAGGGATTCGGGAGTCCCGTTGACAAGAGGTTGGGCTCTCACCTTGACAAATCCCGACGGAAGAGAGACCGTGGTCATATGGGAAGAGGTCATATTGACCAAGTCATAACCCAAGGGGCTAATAATCGATTTAGGCTTGTTTGGCACTTCGACGTTTCGACACTCAAGATACTGAAGGGCATGTTCCCTTGTGCTCTCAAACCCGGAAATCCAGACTTATAAATATCAAGATGTTAAAAGGTGGTTAAGCTTCGATGAATGGACAGGATCCTCTCAGAGGATCCAGGGTCTGGGATGACCATGAAATGTGAGGAAGAGATGTCAGCTTTAAGCTGGGGCGTGAATGCACATTAGGGTAAGTGGCGAGTAGATCTGGATGGTCAGAGTCCACCCTCCCAGATCTATGGCTAAGGCTTCATTCCGGAGCCCCCTTGTTGTTCTACCTTTAGCGGTGAGGTGGGGGTCCGGAATCGAACGTGTAACTCTTGAACGGTCAGGATTTATTTGCATTGATCAACGATGTTCAGGTGAATTCCAGACCCCCCTTGCCATTCTGCCTTTAATTGGGGGTGGGGGGGGGTCCGGAATGGTGTGGCGTTTGAAGTGGGACCCTCCTCCTATCACATCACCCTCCAGGTCGTGTTACCCCTCTCACCACTTGTACTCCACTCAACCGCCCGACAGGGCCGTTCCTAATGGCCATTTGCTAACCCTATTGGGATTCATCCCTATTGGCCAGTCACTAGCCCTGTCGGGGTTCAGCGGTTGGAGAGTCGAATGATTCGACATTCCTGTAGCGCCGAGGCACGAAATACAAGAAGCACCATGATTATTTGACCTGTGATCCTGACCCACGATGACATGGGAGAGAGAGAGAGTTAGCTTATGCTAGGCCACCGTAGATATTTCGAGGGCTCCGATTCTACAGAAATCAACGAAAACTTGATTATAGTAGTGCGTGCATTACAAATTGGTATCAGAGCATGGTGACAACACTTGGCTTGATTGGGCTCATGAACGAGTTGCGCATAAGCTCTGTTCGAAGCACTCCTAAGAGGAGTAACCCTCTAACTTAACTCTCTTATCCAGGATCAAAACTTGGAAACAAGAACCCGACTATGTATGCATGTGAAAGAGTTATGAATTTATGTGCAGGTTATAAAAATGTATCTAACTCTTGATGAATAACCAGTGTTTGTCTTTTCACCCAAGCGGACGATCAACCGTGGGAATTCACGGACGCAAAGAATGGTGACTCACCAAGAGATGGGAGAAGGCTCCCACAATAGAGACGAAGGGTCTGACGAAAGAAGAGCAATAGGAACCCCTCCAGATCTAGATGATACTATGAGGAGTCTCATGGTTGAATTGCAAAGCTGCAAGGCTGACAATGAAAGGATGATGAAAGAACAAGAAAAACAAACTGAAATTAATGCAGTTTTACTGCAGAGCTTATCTAACCTACAATGACAAATTCAACATGAACCTGAGATACAAAAACATGGTCATATCAGTGGCCATACTAAGAGGAGCACCTCAAGGAAGGTCCACCCCAGAGGTAAAGGACCAGTGCCAGACGATTCCTTTGAGAAGGAAGTTGGTGATTCAGAAGGCTCTTCCAACAGCAAGGCCAATTCCTATTATCGAAGAAAACATAAGAAGCACAAGGCTTCCAAGGGTCATAAATTTGAGGAATTCAGAAAGGCCAAACCTCCCTCCTTCGATGGTGAGATAAAGAAGGGAGAGGAAGTAGAGGCCTGGCTACTTGAACTGAATAAATATTTCAGAGTCCATGATTTTTCAGAGAATTTGAAAGCCCGAGTGGCCACTTTCAACCTAAACGGAAAAGCTTCAATCTGGTGGGAAGATATTAAGAATGTGAAAGGGGTTTGCGAGGAGGACCTGTCCTGGAAACAGTTTGAGAAATACTTCCGGAAGAAGTATTTGTTAGAAAAATATTTCGACGAGAAGACAAAATAATTTTATGAACTCAAAATGGGGCAACTCACTATAGAGGAATATGTCAACAAATTCCTCGACTTATTGAGATATGTACCCTACATCAAAGCAGAGAAGGCGAAGGTGCAACGCTTCATCAGTGGGATACCCACGGAATATCGGAACAAAATTGAATTTGATGAGCCAAAGACCTTAGAAGACACTATTAGAAAGACAACATATTGTCATGAACAATATGGACATCGAGCAGAGTCTCGTGGATACTAGAAACAGAAGAGTGGTTCGATATTTCAGAAAAAGGGGATCAAATCCTCAGGATTTAAGAACTACAAGAAGAACCCCAAAATAAACTTTCCATCTCGGAGTGTATTCCAGCAGAACTTTCCCTCATTGGAAGGAAATAAAACTTCTGGACCTATACTAGTAAAGATTGATAACCCAAAGAGAGAACCTTTGAAATGATGGGGTTGCGGAGAAGAGCATCTCCTGAGAGACTATCCACACCGACAACAGAATAGTAGAAAAGTTTATAACATTCAGGAAGCTACCACATTCAATGATGTGGCAAGGAGTGTGCCGCAGATTTACGTAGCATTGGATAATAACCAAGCTGACCACCAAGCTTCAGTGGTGGAAATAGAAGGTATGATTTTCAACCATCTGGTGTCTATTTTGATTGACCCTGGTTCAAATTTGAGTTATATAGCCCCTAAATCTATTGATAAGTGTAAACTATAGCCACAAAAACAAACCAAGCCATGGTTAGTACAGTTAGCCACTGGCACCAAAAGAAGGGTAGCAGAGGTTATACCAACATGCTAGTTAATGTTTTGTGAATTCCCCACCCAAGAAACCCTTAACATATTACCCCTAGGATCATACGATATGTTGATTGGTATGGACTGGCTAGCTTCCCATAAATCTAGACTCGACTGTTACCATAAAACCTTGGAGTGTGTAAGTAAAGAAGGGAGAAGGATAACCCTTCAATGGATCCGAAAACCTGTCTCGGTGAGGCAAATATCAGCCTTGCAAATGAGAAAGTATTGCTGAAAAGGATGTCCCCTATATGCAATACAGGTGTTGAAAACAATCGAAGGTGATAAACCAAGATCTGATGATCACCCTATCCTAAGAGAATACAGAGATGTGTTTCCAGAAGAGGTACCGGGTCTACCTTCGAGAAGAGGCATTGACTTCTTGATAGAACTTGCACCAGGAGCGGTGTCGGTGTCTAGGACACCCTATCGGATGAGCACACTTGAGTTAGTGGAACTCAAATTATAATTGAAAGAAATGATGGATAAGGGTTATATTTGACCCAGCGTGTCCCCATGGGGAGCACCAGTCCTGTTTGTGAAAAATAAGGATGGCACCCTTAGAATGTGGATAGATTATAGACAACTCAATAAAGTAACCATAAAGAACAAGTACCCCTTGCCCAGGATCGATGATCTATTCGATCAGTTGGGAGCTGCATCTATTTTCTCAAAGATTGACTTGAGGTTGGGATACCATCAAGTCCAAATCAAGGGTGAAGACATCCATAAAACTTCTTTCTGGACATGGTATGGTCACTATGAGTTTGTGGTAGTGCCATTTGGGTTAACGAATGCCCCTTCCACTTTCATGTTCTTAATGAACAATGTACTCAGTAAATTTTTAGATAAATTTGTACTAGTTTTTATTGATGAAATATTAATCTACTCTAAGAATAGAGAAGAACATGAAAATAATCTTAGACTTGTGCTGCAAGTGCTAAGAGAGCATCGGCTCTATGCTAAATTCAGAAAATGTGACTTCTTTCAGAAGAAAATACATTACTTGGGACATATTCTGTCTGAGGAAGGGGTAGCAGTAGATCCTAACAAGATCAAGTCTATCATGGAATGGCCTGCCCCGAAGGATGTTTCAGACATCAGATCCTTTATCGGATTAGCAGGATACTATAGGAGATTTATAAAAGGATTCTCCAAGATTGGTTGTCCAATCACTACCCTCCAGAAGAAGGGGAAAAAATTCTTGTTGACATAGAAATGTGAAGAAAGATTCCAAACCCTGAAACATCTACTGACCCATGCACCCGTGTTGAAAATTGCTGACCCAGAAGCTGACTTCCTTGTGTGCACAGATGCCTGTAAGGAAGGGCTCGAAGGAGTCCTTATGCAGAAAGGAAGTGTGATCTGCTATGAATCTTTAAAATTGAATGAACATGAAGTCAACTATGTGACTCATGATCTAGAACTGGCTGCCATAGTGCATGCCTTGAAAATGTGGAGGCATTACCTCTTAGGAAGAAAATTTGTACTTATGACAGATCACTGTGGATTGTGATATTTGTTTGACCAACCAAAGCTCAATGCCAGACAAGATAGATGGATGGCCCTCCTTAGCGAATTTGATTTTGAAATCAAACACATTAAAGGGAAAGAAAATAGGGTGGCCGATGCCCTTAGCAGAAGAACGAAAACAATTCACCTGGAAACGGTGAGTACCTGTGAGACAGATGTCAAGAACAAAGTCAGAAATGCACAAGAGATAGATCCCTTTGTTCAGACCGTGACCCTGTACCTACAGCAAGAACCCTCTGGAGTAAAATATGAAGGCTACCAGATGACCGAAGGAGGTCTTCTCACTTACAGAGATAAACTATATGTTCCAAACTGTGATGAATTGAAGAGGTTCATTATGGATGAACTACATAAAAGACCATACACTGGTCACCGAGGATACCAGAAAACGATCACTGCCACCCAGAAACAATTTTATTGGCCTGGATTGAATAAAGACACGGCCAAATATTTGGCTTGATGCATAGAGTTCCAACAGGTTAAAGCAGAACATCGACACCCAGCAAGACTATTGCAACCTTTACCCATCCCAGAATGGAAATGGGAAACCATCTCCATGGATTTTATCACTGGATTTCCAACTTCAACCAAATAGAATGATGCCATTATGGTAGTTGTGGATAAACTAAGAAAGTCTGCTCATTTCATCCCCATCAAATCAACCTACAAGGCGATAGATATCGCCCAGGTATTCATGAAAGAGGTATTCAGACTGCACGGTATGTCGAAAGAGATAGTGTCTGACAGAGACACAAAATTTACTTCCAATTTTTGGAAATCACTGATGGCTGGTTTAGAAACCAAATTGTTGTTTAGCACCACCTATCACCCTCAAACCGACAAAAAGACAGAAAGAGTGAATCAAATATTAGAGGATATGTTAAGGATGCATGTAATGCATCAACCCAGGAAATGGGAAGACTACCTGCCATTGGTAGAATTCGCCTACAACAATGGCT
>JZKD02S1674107.1:232131-248345 GCA_000966675.3 Picea glauca | reverse complement strand
TGACGCATCATCATCAAGGTTAAGTGGTTCATCATCATAAAAATCCAGATCACTTGCGAGCAAGTGTCCCCAAAGAATAAGTTTTGTCAGTGCGCCAGAGCGGGATGTTACAAACTGGAGTTATGTACCTCTTTCCATCTGAAAGAACCATTGAATCTGGGTTTTTAGAGGAGAGTGCTCCCCTATACCTCTCTCTAGAGCGTTGCCGCTCCCCTATAGAGTGTTAGGGAGTGTTATAACATTGAACAACTTTTTTGGAGGAGTTTTATTGATTTTAGGAGTGTTGGCGCCCCCTAAAGCCTACTAGGGAGTGTTATAATGCTCTGATGGCCCTTTTGAGGGAGCACTGCCTATTCTGGGCAGCAGTTGGTCTGTTGAGGAGAATAAGGGGAAGATATTTTCAATCTTGGAAGGTAGTTGGATTCGAACCCCTGGTCTAGCCATGATCTTAGGGAAGATCCCTGACTCAAGGAGGAGAATCCTCAACTTACCCTAAATATACCTCAAGAGGTTGGGCCTCTCTAAACCTATATAAGAAGGCTCTCTCATGGTGAAAAGAGGGAAGAATTAGAAGCATGAAACCTATGATCTCATAGGAAACACACAGTGAACTAGAGGAGAGTAATCAGTGAAGTTGTTGTCATCTGGATCGTGGATCTTTTGAGAAAGGGTTAGACAAAGAGGATTTGACGAAGTTGTTGCATTCACATATACGGTTGTAAGTTTCTTTCATTATTGTTCTCATCAATATGACACTCTTGGCCTATTTCTTTCTAGTTTATGCTTAATATCACATGAAATTGTCTCTAATAGATAGGTCTATTTCAAGCTAATATTAGTAGAGTAGGAAGTGGTTGTACTATTGTTTGTCTACACAGATTATCGAGGAGCGAAAGGTTGGAGCTCAACTCGAAGCGTGCAGGGACAAACACCGGTAAAAGGTACTTCTTTTCTCTTTACTCCTCATACATTAGTTTATATAGATCTAAAAGGAAGTCATTGTCCATGATAAGCGTCTTCTGTCTTAAGGGTTAAGATTCTAGCTCTCAAAAGGAGATCTACCTGTCCGCAGGCAGATTTTCCTTCAACAGAAACTGGCGACTCCACTGGGGAATCGAATCGAAAATTTTTGTTTTGATTTTTCCTCATAGACCTTGTCTTACCCTTTGATTGTTTTCAGAACTTGTTCACCCCTTTTTCTTGATTTCATATGCTGATTGACTCCTTACCCCATCACACTCAGTTTGATTGCCAAGATTTGACTAAAATTTTGGGTTTCTGGACATTTTCATGAGCTTTTTAAGCCTGGCGCCCATGTGACCATGTTAGAAGAGCACCAATGCTACCTCGATGTGTTAGATAGAGCGCTATAATTCTTGGTGCCCCTTACACCAAAGCGCCTGCCCTCTTTTGGCAAAAAACCTTTCTAGAATTGCTTTTTCTAGGGTCCAATCTTTGTGTTTCACTTGCTAAGACTCTCTATGAGTCAATGCTTCTTCCCACTAAACTTTTACATCCTTCCTTCTAAGGAACAAATACCTTTCTATTTAGATTTCGTGGCCTTCTTCATTATTTTTTGAGTTTTTTCTGCTGTTGGGAGTTTGAAATCAATCCACTGCTTTTTCTCTCCTATCTGACTGAGCAAAAACTCAGGTGAAGGACATCAGAAGTCTACGAATATTCTCATTTGGTTTTTTTTTGAGGTCATTGTTCTTGAACATCTCTCTTTTGTCTGAAATTCTTGATTTTCTTTGTTATCTTTGTTTTCTTTTGGCTTCTTGTTTCCGATCATAGCAAGAGGGTGTGTTGTTTGTACGAAACCTGCTTATGCTTCTCTGAGTTTCCTTGATCTAAAAGGTTAATTGGTAGGGGAAGTGTCGTATTGAATTAATCATTATTCGCACACAAACAATAAAGAGACACCTTAGTGATTGATTTGCATATTAGAAGACATTTCTAAAAAATTTTAGCATCACATTGGATTTGATTGAGAAAATTGGTTTGAGGACATTCCTTATTAGTGTTTGATAGTGAAAACAACTCTCTCTCTCTCCCTCAAATAGAAATTCATCGAAAAGAAACAACTGCTTATCATCTTTTATGCATTTTTGGGGGATTGAGTCATCATTCCATCTGTTTCACTTTCATACACCCATTTTGAGTAAAGAACAGTTGTAAAATGAACGCTAATTAAAAATTGTCTAGAACATTTTTTTTCTAGGATCTTCCACCAACATTAGACTAGGATTAACACTTTGGATTAGGCTGTGAGCTAGGGAGAGTCAAATACAATTGTCATATAAGTTTGTTGGGATCTCCCTCTCACACAGGGGTTATGCACGAGGTCTCACTTGGGAAAGTTATGGAGATTATCCCTTCGTGGTTTGACTGATTGTAGTAGTTAGATTGTATTATGGGGATTTCTTAAAGGTATACCCACAATGTTGAGTGGAAGCCTTTCAAGTTGATTTTTGGATAGATACCCTACCCTTACGTCTGGACTGGACTGTCGACTATACCTATCCAGGGGATGACTGTGAATTGGTAACCTTAGTAGCTGCAATCTTTAGGGTCTTACACAAGGTGACAGTGAAGGGAAGTGTCATTGTACCTGGAACAGACATTGATCAAACTCACTCGGGCTCCTTGGAGGGTAAATCCACAATTACTATGTGGAAACTTGCACCAAGGTTAAAGTCCATTAAGCAGGTCACCATTGTAACTGTTCCACCATATCCAATCCCCTTCTTGACTTGATCACGCGACATTGGATTTCATCACCAACTAGCACAGTCATCCAGAGAAGGTTTTGTTTGCTTGGTTGTGATTCCTAGATTCTATTAGCGTATGGTGTTTCTTTTTGGTAGTTGGCTATAGATTTTTTTCATCGATTTTTTTTCGCCAACATCGACCCTCCACACCGTTTGCATAGGGTATAGGGACTTCCTCCAGAAAACATGGAAGATACTACCCATTTACCCCCTCATTCTATGGAGGAATATCCTCAACAGAGCGAGGATCACAAAATTATAACCTCCCAAGAGGAAGTTCCCACCTCTTTAGAGAATTTACGAATTGTTTCAGAGTCTCTGGAGGCTTTTCTCATTCCTAAGGGATATGAGAGGCATTTTCTCCAACTGAATTCAGCCGATGAATTTGTCGTTGTCAATCCTTCTGACATTCTGACTAGGTCTCATTCAAACCCTCTAGTCGAAGACCCCTTTTGGACCACAGACGTTGTTCGAAGCCCACCGCGCACGGTGCGGGATATTTACAGAATAGGAATAGGTGTCGATGTGCCTGTTAACTACACCATACCCTTAAATCATTTTACCAGTACTACCATTTTTTCACCTACACCGTCCATTGATCCGAACACATCATCCATTGGCCCAAGGTCCACTTTTTCTCTCTAGACGGCCCACTCTACAATGTCCCCTCACATTCTGACTATTCCCGCCGGTAATGTGGTGGTTATCCAAGCTACAATTGACACACCACTAACACCTAGACCTTCATCATCACTCCCTTTTGGGTACAGAGCACTGAATTCTTCCGTTGTCACTACTACCCAAGTTATGCCTGGAAGTTCTATACCTATACAACAACCCGGAGGGACCATTCTTGGTGGATTTAATCCATTAAGCAGCACCGGCCAGTCGTTTACGTCTGGTTCCCAAATTCCGGGAACTCCACTTCATGCTGGGGGGCATCCTTCCGCTGGAGGACAACCTCCATTTGGAGGGCACCCTCATGCTGGGGGGGAAGCCTCAAACTAGAGCCTACCATCAACCGCATGGACAAAATGTGTCTACAACACCTAATCCATGGAATATCCCCTTTACAGGAAACCCACAGTTCCCGGCGGGACACAATCCTCAAGCTCCACAACAACCTTTTCCTCCTCAAGGGACTCATCTATATCCTCCTTATGGACAAAATATCTACCCCCCTTATGGGAAAACCCCAAATCTGGCTTATAATCCTCAAAACCCATCCGGTTATCCTTCTCTCACACATGTTTCTCAAACCCCCTAAAATCCTGTGTACCCTGGTCCTACTGGTGTTCCTATGCAACACCAGTATCACCCACAGGTTAACCGACAACTACCTTTCCTGGTGACTTTGGATATCCCAGACTTGTCTCGGTTAATGAATGATCCTATTTTTCATTCTCCGGTTTGGCCAGCTATTCCAGCTAAACTTCCTTCTAATATTCCAAAATTCGATGGAAAGTCCGGAGAAGACCCAAAAAACCATGTGATGGCTTTCCATTTGTGGTGTTCATCGAACTCCCTCATGGATGATTCCATATGTTTGCGTCTTTTCGAACGAACACTTATGGGTTCTGCAACAGAGTGGTATATTGAACTACCACATGCTTCTTTTCATGATTTCAACTCCCTTGCCATGTCTTTCCTCACACACTTCCAACTACCCATTCGATACGAGACGGGTACCGAACTATTGACCTCCCTTCGTCAGACAAACTCCATACATATCTCTGATCATATTCCTGAATGGAGATGACGACGAAGGTTAATCAAAGCAATCATTCCTGGCCAATTATTAGCAGAATGGTTCACTAAATCACTGTTACCCTCGATTTCGCGTGATGTTGCCATGGGTGGTGTAGTCACCGAGGAAGAAACTATTGCTCGAGATTAGTACATAGATTTGGTTTATTCACAATCTGGTACTCTGTATGAATTGATACCAAATTCTACCTGTGCCACTACTAATCCATCCAAACCATCGTCTACCTCGCACGTGGATGGAGCCATTGGCTCCATCAAAACCCAATCTACTTCCCAGTCGACTGGAACAACCCAGCGGTCTGCTTCGATGCCTGCTCCCAGTTCGACCACACCCTCTTCTACCCCCCCTCAAACTCAGGTCTCCGAGGTGAATACAGTCCAATCGGCCCCTTCACAACAATCCAGAGGTAAGAAGAAAATGAGAAATAAACCGAAGAAAAACAATAACAATGAACAACCAAAAAATCAAACTCAAACCCATGCTTCCGGAAAACAACCACAACAGAAACTGAAATTCCCATGTCTCATTTGTGGCGATGATCACTACTCTCGAGATTGTCCACATCGCGATGAAGTGGCCAAGTTTTTTAAAGGAAATTCACAACCCGCTGTGCTTACCCAACCTTTTCCACAGCAGCAATCCTCGGTTGCTCAAACCCCCACTCCAGGGGGCAGTTCCAGCCAATCCCATGATGAGGCCTCGACAAGTTCCCACATTTACATGTTTAACGGGATTAATCTGACCACTCGCACTATGAGATATGACACACCGATTAAACCTGATAAGCTGAAGACCACTAACGATTCCTTACCGGATCCATCACCATATTTCGTTAGTCCTCCGTCTGCTAGCCCTCTGTCCGACCTACTCTAGATCGAGAAACCTTCATTTGACTCCATCTTACACCCTCCTAAGAGAACTATTCAGAAATCTACCTTTAATCCTAGTTCACGGGCTGCCCAAAACTATAACATCATTGAAGATTTGGCTCAAGCACCGTGTGCTATGTCTGCTTTGGAAGTTCTACAAAACTATCCCAGTCAATGTAGAACACTCTTGGCTTCCATCGGTGCTTTCAATCCTGAGTCATTTAATAACCTCACGTTTAATCTGGATGATCATCAGCCTCGACTCTCCCACCAACTAGATTTTCAAATTGATGTTGTTGTTCACAATCAACAAATCCACCGAACTATCTTGGATGAGGGAGACTCTACTTGTGTCATGTCTTTGTCTTTTTGGAAAGGCTTGAAATCACCCACCCTTAACAAATCCCCTACGATGTTACACGCTTTCGATGGGCGAGGTTTTCATCCTCATGGACTTTTACAATCCTTAGCCGTTCAGTTGGGTGGCAAAACCATTATTGTTGATGTCGAGGTGGTCGATGCCCCTCTCGATTACAACCTACTACAAAAAAGAAGTTGTTTCTACTCTATGACTGTCATCACCTCATCGATGTTTCGATTTGTACAATTCCCCCATCAAGGAAAAATTGTCACTATCGACCAACTAGATTTTTGTACACCCGATGCTCGTGCTCCTATTACCAACAACATTCCTTTTTTGGGAGACCACAAAGTTACGTATGAAAGTGTTGGTGTTGGCTTTTTGAAATATTCTAGCCTTATGGGTACCTTCCCTACACCACTTCCACCCACCACACATCATATTTCCATCGTCAATATGATTTCGACTATGGCTTATAAATCTTTGGAATTATCTGACCCTTGGATTGTACCTAGTCCTATGGAATTCGATGTACTAGGTGACACCATGCCACCTAGCCCAGCCAAGGCTGCATACATTGCTATTCAATCTACCTCTCCCTCCCCGGACAACCCACATCTATTGGCACCCGATGCCTACTCGATGTCTTCATGGTTGGATTCCCTATCGTCTGCAATCGATTACATTTCCCAAATTTTTCCTTCCAACGAATCTATAATGGAAATGATTAGTATTGACGACGTACCTTGGGATGATAACCATCATCGATCCTCTTTTCTTCTGCCTCTAGAATAAATTCACAAAGACATACACTCTATCTTCCCTCCTGATGTTACCAATTCTCCACAATCTCCCATCCTCACACAAGATACTCTTTCTAAGGGGAATCAGGGTAATATCTCTACTATGATCATTATTGATATTTCGATCAAAGAAGGCATTGTGGAAAACATTAGACTTGGTGCTAATTGCACACCTGAAGAAGTGGTATCTTACATCGCTCTGTTTAAAGAATTCTGTGATGTCTTCGCTTGGAGCTATGAAGAAATGCCAGGGATCGACCCATCGATCGTTGTGCATAAAATCAAGACTTACCTAGGTACAAAACCTGTTCGATAGAAACTCCGCCCAGTTCATCCCAAGAAAATCATAGCTATAAAGGCAGAAGTTGAGAAACTTTTGAAATTTGGCTTTATCTATCCTGTCCCTTTGATAGAATGGGTCTCCAACCTTGTTTCGGTTGCCAAAAAATAGGGGACCATTCGTGTTTGTGTTGACTATCGGGATCTCAATAAGGATTTTCCAAAGGAAAACTACCCTATGCCCTTCATCGACCAGATCATTGATAATTGCGCTGAGAGCGTAATCTTCTCTTTCATGGATGGTTTCTCCGGGTATAACCAGCTTGAAATTTTACCTGCTGATCAACACAAGATAGCCTTTATTTGCCCATGGGGAACTTTCGCCTACCGGAAGCTCCCTTTTGATCTCAAAAATGCTGCTACTACTTTCCAGCGGGCTATTTCATACACTTTCCATGATATCAAGCATATTGCAGAATCTTACCTCGACGACTTACCTGCCCACTCATCCAATCAATCAGATCACGTTGATCACTTACAGGCTATTTTTCTTTAATGTCGGTTTTACCGTATCCGCTTGAACCCACATAAGTGTATTTTTGTTGTCGAATCATGTCGAATCCTCAGTTTTGTTGTCTCTAAATATGGGATTCAGGTGGATCCCTTAAATATTAAGGCTATTCTGGCCTTACCCCCACCTACTAGTTTGACCCAACTCCAAAGTTTGCAAGGAAAAGCAAACTTCCATCGCCGTTTCATTTGTAACTACGTTGAGATAACTAAAGGATTCATGCAATTGTTGTAGAAAAACACCCCTTTCATCTGGGATGACATCACTCAACGATCATTTGATGCTCTCAAGCATGCCTTGACCCACGCACCTTTCTTACATCCTCCAGAGTATACAAAGGACTACATCCTTTACTTAGCTGCCTCCACTTCCACTATTGCGATGGTATTAGTTTAGGAGGACCCCAATGGTGAGGAACATGTGATCTATTACCTGAGAAAGAGTCTATCCAGACCCAAACTCTAATATTCACATGTAGAGAAATTGGCTCTGGCAGCCGTCATCGTTGTCCAGAGATTTCGCCATTACATTCTACTACGCACCACCACTGTGATCGTGGACTCGAACCCCATGTACCATGTCTTGACACGTCAAGTGCTCAGGGGAAAATACTCCAAATGGATCGTCATCCTTCAAGAATTTGATCTTGAATTTGTGAAGTCCAAAACCAAAAAGTCCCTGGTGTTTGCGGAGCTTATTTGCGACCTTCCTCATGCTGATGAAGATATTGAACCCAGATAATCTCTCCTTGACGAAACTCTTTTTCTCATCAGTGCCTCTGATCCTTGGTATGTATACATCCTCCTTTATCTCCAAACCCAACGCTTTCAGCCTAACATTTCCCATGAAGAGCGTCGATGTATTCGCCACCATTCTCGTCATTACCTTATCGTCGGCGACACCTTGTATCTCTGTGGTATTGATACTATCCTTCGACGATGTTTGATTCATGAAGAGGCTGAACATGTTCTAAATGACTGTGACCTTGGAGCCTGTGGCGGTCACCTTTCTGGGATGGCTACAGCCCAGAAAATCCTACATGCCATCTATTTTTGGCCCTCGATTTTCAAAGATTGTATTGCGGCAGTCAAAAAATGCCCACCCTGCCAAGTTTTTAATAGCAAGGCATGCACCCACCCTGCTATGCTGCACCCCGTTATCGCCATCGGCCCCTTTTCCAAGTGGGGTATCGATTTCATGCAATGTAAGCCTACCTCAGCCAGGGGGCACGGTTATATAATTGTCATCGTCGACTACTTTACAAAATGGGATGAGGCTATGCCTACCTTTCTAAACGATGGTCGTACCGCAACTTTTTTTGTTTTTAACCACATCATAACTCATTTTGGTGTACCACGTTCCATTGTCACTGATCACAGTTCATACTTTAAGAGCCAGATGATGAGTGAATTGCATGCCAAGTTGGGTTTTCACCATGAAAACTCTTCCCCATACTATCCTCAGGCCAACGAGCAAGTTGAAGCCATCAACAAAGTCCTTAAAACCATGATTCAACGTATGGTAGGGGAAAATAAGACATCCTGGCATATACAACTTTTCTCCACTCTCTGGGCTTACTGTACTTCCGTGAAAACCGCAACGGGTTCACTCCTTTCCAGCTAGTGTATGGCATCGAAGTTGTTTTACCAATCGAGTGTGAGATTCCATCTCTGAAACTTAAAGTAGAACTCATACCCCATACTTCTGCCAAAGAAGAATGTTTCTTATATCTGAACAAACTGGATGAAACACATCATGATGCCGCTCTCATTAACGAGGCACATCAGAAATGGATAAAAAATCAATACGACAAATCTGTCCATCCTCGGACTTTTGCAAAAGGAGACTTAGTCCTCGTCTATGACCAGGCTCATGAAAAACTAGGGACAGGCAAGTTAGAACCTCTGTGGCATGGCCCTTACATTGTGAAACGTGTTTTTCACAGAGGCGCCTACGAGTTAGTCGATTATGAAGGAATCTCCCTAGGAGAGCCCTAGAACAAGGTTTACCTTAAAAAGTACTATGCCTAGATCACCTAGCATATCTACTTTGTACATTATTGTATTTTGGTTTGGTGTGTCTATTTCTTTTGCGTGCTCGAGTCTTTACCTTTTCCACTCATAACTGTCTTGTGTTTTCATGCACAGATGACGTCTTCCTTTCCTATCATTGTCGGGTTTGAGGATGGCGCTAGTCGACACACCCAGAACGTTGCTTCTGCATCATGGGTCATTTACCAATCTGATGAGTTGATGAGTTCAGGAGGTATTTTCTTAGGAACAGTGACTAATAACATGGCATCATATCATGCTATCATTGGACTTTTGACCCAAGCCTCCTCCCTAGGTATCTCTCGTATGATTGTTAACCTAGACTCGCAACTCATGGTCTGCCAACTTAATTGTGTCTATGCTATTCGTAATACTATCTTGCTACATCCCCACCTACGAGTTCGTCATCTTGAACAAATATTTGATTACATCGAATACAAACATATTCCAAGAGAACTCAACAATGTTTCAGATTTGTTAGCCAATTACATCATGGATCAGTATCTTGTGCGTAGATAAGGTTTCATGAAGGAAAACAAATTGTGCACCACATGTAAATTAAAACACATCACATTAAAGACATCATCATTTACAAATCTTCTGGCACTGTAAAAACTCAGAACTATATCTATATATATAATGTGACTGAAAATGTTTTGTTTACATCAAAAAGTATTTGGAAGAGAAAAAAATTTGGGTCTTCACACCCATACAACATCCTCCGACAAGTTATACAAAATATACAATCACCAGAGAGACTCTAATCTCTCTGCACTGCATTATGCTGAGAATAACACATCACTACACACACTACTCATCTTAGTAGAGAGTTAACATTCTCGGGCACCCCCATGGTGTATCTCTGTAGATGTAAAGGAACTTCTCCCCTCTGTAGAGGAGGAATGCCCATCGTAAGGCCTTGAAGGTTTCTTTCAACCTCCCGGAGACCTATCACTGGTGCCCCCAGATCTACTGCAACCTAAGCATCCCTGCGATGTCCCAGTACTGGTATCTTAGTTGGATGCACTGCTCCCTTGTCTGCATGTTGAAAACAATACATCCGTTAGAAACTCTTCTACATACCCAAAAAATATACATACGTTAAAAAACTTAAAAACACTAGACAAGGTATTGTTTAGTCTCTCACCTGACACATCCCAATATTCCCTCACTGGTAGAATTAGATCCATACTCCCGTGAAAGTCCACCTCGGCATATGGAAAGTCTTTTATCCAAAGATATTGGTGTCTCAGCCAAGCGAAGAAGTCACCAGTGAAGCGGAATTCTGACTCTGCCACTAGTCTCGGAGACAGACCAGTCCATTGTTCCATCCGTGGTTCTCCCATCAGTCGTACCACTAATGCAATCTGAGGCTGCATCTGGGGGATGCACTCTAAGAAGAATGATACCAATAAAGAACCATATCCAAACTACTTCTGCCCCATCCTACATCTCGAAATATGTTCCTTTACGTTCTGAAGAAACCCTGCGCTCCAGTTAAATGGTGTTGGCTCTAAACACTGCACACCATAAGCTACCTGTGATCTTGATGTCAGATGTGCACTGGTGCTTCCTGTCACACTCGTGATGGCAAAAAAAATAGACCGAAGGGGTAATTCTCTGATATCCTTTATTGGTATTCTACCTCCCACCAGTCTTGTTGCTGGGACACAATGACGTGCCAGGTACACATCGACTTGTTCAGGAAGCGCCCTCTGTCCGAAAAAAGCTATAGGAGCCCCTCTTTTCGAGAGGCCAGTCAAGAAGTATACATCTTCCAACTCGATGGTTAGAAGTTGTGTTTCGATCCGAAACTCTTGCTCTACGACATCCCACAAGTTGATTATGTGCTCAAGCAGAAGGATCTCTTTCTTCATCTTTTGCAATTTGAATAATTTGAGAAGGCCATAATCTCTCAACGCAACCTGGATGCGAGGACTCCACAAAGTAGCCAAATCATCGAGCTCATGCTCCCGTTCCTTACATTCAATCATGGTCATTGTCGAAATCACCTACAAACAAAAAAGAACAAAGAACTTCATTATTCAATCTTTCAGCAATTTCTTAAGTAATTAAAAAAACTTGAAATTCATTGTCCATGCTGTTCAAAAAGGACCACGTCCTCTTTTTATTACTCAATAATCACTACGCAGCCCCACAGCATACAATAAAACATTTTAAATTAAAATAACTTTTATCAATGGTTGTGTGGGAACATTTTTGGGTTTCTTATGTATTCCTTAACAAAAACAACCAATCCACTCAAGAATCAAGGTGTTGGCATCTATGCTACAACCCTCTGAAGGAGTTTTTGTAAACAGATGTCTTTTTCCCATCATTTTGAACAGGGGTTGATTTGATCTTTTTTTGGACGACCTAGGGCTTCGATTTTTTATTCAAATATTGTTGTGAAAACAAATTTTGCACCCTGTAATTGAAAGAGGAGGGAATAAAGATCTACCTGGTCCAAACGGTGAGAGAAATGATCAACTGTAGCTCTGGTACCAAGCAAAACAAGATCCACCTCCAAAATGATAATTTCCATTGCTAGAAATCCTTATGCAAATGAAATGGTAATTGAAGATTTTTCTTGTATTACTATTTACAAATTTCCATTTTTTTATAAGGTATAGTTATTTGTGGGTTTCTTTAACAATATAATGGCCTCACTAAACCTCTGGATTGCAATTTTGACATTACAGTTTTCAAAGAAGTTTTGATTGTTTGTTTACCTTGTCACATCCATGAGCATACTCTTAGTTCGTTCTCAAGCTCGAGAATATAAGAACGTACCGGGTAAACTTTTATCTCTTTTTCGAACCCGTATGGACACACGAAAAAGGAACCCTCTGGAGTCACCTTTAAACTCTTTTCAGACTCTCTAAATATGAAAAGATCGTCGAGTAATCTTGATTCCTTTCACACTTGTTAAAAGGTTCGAAAGGGCATCTTTCGAGTGGTAGTTTATCTCTTTTTTCGGCCTCGTGAGACTAACTGTACGAAAAAGGAACTGAGAGAGTTCTCTTTTAAGTGTTTTCCCAGACTCTATAATCATGAAAAACCTTTGAGTTTTTTGTCTTTGGACTCACTAAAACAAACATCGACAGGCCCATATGAGACCGAACCCTTACTTCTTCCAGTTTTTTAAACAAAGGAAGAGGGACTTACCGAAGGTGAGTTATATCGAGCATGTGTTACCCTCCTCGAGCTTGTTAAATTAAAAAGAGGTACTCGTCTATCTGGATGGGGGAAAAATTGAAAGAAGCAAGCCAAGAAGTTTTTTTGAGAACATTACCAAGTAACTCTTAGAGTCACCCTTGAACACGGCACTTTGTCTTTGCACACATATTAATCTGCTGAACCTCTGCACTAAACCAGTCCTATGAGTTTTTCTTACTCCTTTGGGTCACCCGACAAAAGTCACAGTATCCATTGCATCATCGTGTTTTGGTCCATATCATGTTTCTGCTATTGTGCCTCAATGTTCAAGGGAAGTATCTGCCTCGAGAGTCAGCCATAAAAAAATATCTCGTCTCAATACATGTATCAGTCCATGTTCATTTGATATACCAATTACATCTCTATGTCTATTTCGTGTCATTGATGGGGGATACATCAAGGCCCTCCTTCGACGAGTTTATTCCTGTCGACTTCAACACATTATCCAGGAACTAGACTTAGAAACCAGTTAGTACTTTGGGACCTACATGCCTCAATGGCAGGCCTCCTCACATTCGACAGTGGGTTTACATCATTGACCTCTGATCGGATGATTCCACATATGTTCGACTTCAGCTCATCCATTCACATTCGTTGGAATGTACTAGAGTACTTTGGGAATCATTGACATCAATGGTGATCTCCCTTGTGCTTGTTAATGGTTTACATCATTGACTGGTAATCAAGTGGTTATACCATGTTCGACATCAAGACATCTATTCACATGGTTATATTTGTACTACATTGGGATCGGTAAGAAGACCCTGGGTTGAGTCATCACTCCGATATGTACTTTGCCCAGGTTGTGAAGGAGTTTCTCTTGAACAGTGGCACATATATTGTCACATAGATCCACTTTGTACTGGTCATGGCTATGTCTTGTCATCTCGTAGATCCACTGTGTATTCTTTGTGGTTTCGATCAGTTCAAGTCATAAGAGTATAGATCCACACTGTATCCTCAGTGGCTATACCTTTTATCAATACAATTATGGATCCACGGTGTATTTTATAGTGGCCATATCTTGCAAGTCTTGATCACCCAAGCATAGGTATGCCTGCCTTGGGTTTGAAACATGTCATAATATTTATTGGATGTTTGTGTGCAGCTTTTGTCAGGTTCTCCACATCTATACCCTTGCTTGAAAGTCTACAAAGCATTTCAATTCTTAGTTCTCATCTTCTAACTTCATACTTTGGGGGGCAATCTGTTACACATCAACATTACTTGCTTCGATAAGTGTCACATTTTGCTCACAAGTGTTGTAAGTGTCAAGCAAAGCATATTTCCATGATGCCTATGTCATACTTATAACGACATAAAAAAGACACTTAAAACACCTCAAACACTTGATTTGGAGGAAGAGGAATGGTTAATTGGAGTTATGTACCTCTTTCCATTTGAAAGAACCATTGAATCTGGGTTTTTAGAGGAGAGCGCTCCCCTATACCTCTCTCAGGAGTGCTGGTGCTCCCCTATAGAGTGTTAGGGAGCGTTATAACATTGAACAACCCTTCTAGAGGAGAGCTATTTCTTTTAGGAGTGCTGGCTCCCCCTAAAGCCTACTAGGGAGCGCTATAGCGCTCTAATGGCCCTTTTGAGGGAGCGTTGCCTATTCTGGGCAGCAGTTGATTTGTTGAGGAGAATAAGGGGAAGATATTTTCAATCTTGGAAGGCAGTTGGATTTGAACCCCTGATCCAGCCATGATCTTAGGGAAGATCCCTGACTCAAGGAGGAGAATCCTCAACTTACCCTAAAGATACCTAAAGAGTTGGGCCTCTCTAAACCTATATAAGCAGGCTCTCTCATGGTGAAAAGAGGGAAGAATTAGAAGCATGAAACCTATGATCTCATAGGAAACACACAGTGAACTGGAGGAGAGTAATCAGTGAAGTTGTTGTCATCCATATCATGGATCTTTTGAGCAAGGGTTAGACAAAGAGGATTTGACGAAGCTATTTCATTCACATCTACGGTTGTAAGTTTCTTTTGTTATTGTTCTCATCAATATGACACGCTTGGCCTGTTTCTTTCTAGTTTGTGCTTGATCTCACATGAACTTGTCTCTAATATATAGGTCTATTTCAAGCTAATATCAATAGAGTAGGAAGTGGTTGTACTATTGTTTGTCTACAAGGCTTATCGAGGAGCGAAAGATTGGAGCTCAACTCGGAGTGTGCAGGGACAAACACCAGTAAAAGGTACTTCTTTTCTCTTTCCTCCTCATACATTAGTTTATATAGATCTAAAAGGAAGTCAGTGTCCATGATAAGCATATTCTGTCTTAAGAGTTAAGAGTCTAGCTCTCAAGAGGAGATCTACCTGTCCGTAGGGAGATTTTCCTTCAACACAATTCCAATTGAAATTTTTTTTCTTGGTATTACACAAGAAGACACAACTAACAATTCCAATTCCAATTGGACAAATCCGTCTCTCAATTTGTCCCAAAATTGTCTTCCAATAGAACAAAATTGTCTATGAAGTAAACAACAAAACAAAAAGAACAAAAGCATGTTTATTCTTGCTAATTTTGTGTGCAGATGTCAGGATTGTTCGATTTTTTGAGATAGATGAGGTTGAGGAGTGTGCTTGGTACATAAAAATCCCCACCAAGAATACACACGCATTCCTCGAATGAATGTGCACTAAAGAGTGCACGTGTTCTAGCAATGTGTGTGGGTCCTTGATGGGTAGGGATGAATTCCAATCACACTCAACCTTAATTATTTCAATTCACAAGAGTGTGTGCATGTTCTTAATGCAACAGATATATCATTTATTGCAGACCAAACAACTTTATGAATAAATATGTATATGGGTTTGGGGACAAATAGGACCTAAGGACCTAATATTAAAAGTGTTTTGAAGCATAGAAAAGTGGTTAGAGCACCAACATGGAGGTGCAAGGGTTGTGGGGCCTTCAACAAGAGGTATAGTAATAATACACTTAGGGGTCGTGTGTGGAGGGGGTTAAGGGTCAAGTATAGGTTATGCCTAGGATTAGATGGATCTAGGGGGGTATAGGTCATGGTATAGGTCATGTTCTAGGTCTATGTCATGATCTAGGTCGTGTTCTAGGTCTAACTCATGATCTAGGTCATGTTCATGGTATAGGTCTAGATTATGGTCTAGGTCTATGTCATGGTCTAGTTCATGATCTAGGTCTAGCTCTAATTCTTTGTCATGGTCTACATCATGGTCATCATCTATGCCTAGGTCATGGCCCAAGTCATGGTCTATGGTCTAGGTCATGGTATATGGTCTAGGTCATGGTCTTTCAATGCCTTGTCATGCCCGGGTCTTACTATGTCTAGGTATATGGTCATGATCTAGATCTAGGTATAAGTATTTCCATGCCTAGGCCTTGCTATGTCTAGGTATAGGTCTAGGTCTAGGTCTTGACATGTCTAGGTCAAGGCCATTTCTTTCCTTGCGACGTACCAAAATTGATATAGTGTGTGAGAGTCTGAGAGGGAAAGAGAGGAATACATAGAGGGAAAGTAGAGAGAGAGTGTATGATA
>JZKD02S1674107.1:216432-230580 GCA_000966675.3 Picea glauca | reverse complement strand
GGGAGGGGGTTAGAGAGAGAGTGAGTGAGAGTGTGAGAGGGGAGTGAGGAAGAAAAAGAGAGTGTGCAAGAGTGTTAGGTGATTTATATGTACTAAAAAAGACACTAAACTACCCTCAATTAAATTGTCAACTCGGGGTAAGTAAACTTAGAGTTGTAGAAAAATATGTGCCAAAGGTAAAAAGGTTGGTAGGAGTATAGTCTAACTACAGAAAACAACTATCTAAGACTAATCTATTCAAGCAAACTGATATAATGAGCAAACCCTACTAAGCAACTTGAAACTAGGCAACCTAAGTACTTTTGGGCCAAGGACTGATGGATAGTTCCTAAGAAAGCAATTAAAAACCCTATTCAAATCAAACTAGTTCATGACAGCAAGCAAAGGTAAACTACTAAGCATACTAAGAAAATGACCAAAGAAAGCTTCTTTAACTTGCCAACCTATATCCAATGAGCAACTACCCTATGAAAGCAAATACATAAGAAAGTAAGCAAAAGAACCTATCTAACCTATTAAAGAAAATGGACAAGAAATCAAAAAATCCTAACTACCCTACTAAAGCAAATAGACAAGCAAGAAAAAGCACCTAACTAAGCTATTTAAGCAAATAGACAAGAAAGCAAAAGCACCTAAATAACCTATTAAAGAAAATAGACAAGCAAGCAAAAGCATAAAGCAAAAGACAAGTAAGCAAAGACTTCTCATTGAACAACTACCTAGCCTAAGAGGCAAGTTAACTAAATTCCTAATGCAAAACTATTTCTCTTGCGTGAAAGGAAGTTTAAATGCTCAATGCAATGCATGAAAGGAAATCTATTCTATTGAAAGAAATAAATACTATCAACTAAACTTATGAAAACAAGAAACTATCTCTTCTAATCTACGAAAGCAAGAAACTATCTTTAATCTATGAAACACTCAAATGTAATGATGGTGGTTGTGTGAATTCCTTCCATGGTGATGGATGATATCTCGATGACACTTGACAACAAAGGACAGTTCTAATGGTATAAGCTCAATACTAATTTCAATGGAAAAATGAAAGGTGTGAAGTAAATAGTCCAATGAAAACTTAGACATGATAAAAGTAATGTTAAATGCCCTACATATTCATGTATAAACCATCAACATCATGATGAGATCATCATTATCTAATTAAGAAATTCAATTGCATCTTAATCTATGAAAGGAAATTGCGTGAAAGGAAACTATACTATGTCTAGTTTAATCATTCAAGCCATGATAAGAAAATGACTGAAAACAAAAATTAAAAACATGATATTAAAAAGTGAATTGACAATTACAATTAACCAATAACCAAGAAAGTGAAATCTATCTAAAACTGAAGTAAGCAAGCTATGATTCAAAAACTGGAAGAAAATATATCCATCCATCAATGTTTATCAGAAGAAACTCAGATTAAAACTATGCTCTATTCTAATTAAAAACATGTTCTAAGCTTGACTATAAAAATATAAAAGAAAGAACAATTTATCATCTAACTACAAGCGGGGTTAGTATAGTTAGAGAGAGACTTGCAAGCCTTTTCTGATCTACGAGATTAATGCATGTTAATACAACTCATCATTCTAACCTGTAAAAGAGAAGCAAATCAATTAAGCTACAACAAATTAATCAACTAAATAAAAATATGCATGTACAACAAATAAAGAAAGATAAATTAAATTAAGAAATGCAGAAATCAATATGAAGAGAGTTACCAGACTGTTGGTGGCCCCCCCAGCAAGTCGTGGTCACTCTCTAAAAGTATACCATGAGCTTAGCAGGTTGAATTCACCATACAAATCCAAAAACACAGTTCTAGCATAATTCTGGCAATGTAAAAACTCAAACAGAGAAAAATCATTTTTCTGGCAATTCTAATGCTTATGCTACTTGGTTCTTCTACTTAACAATCATCTGACCACCTCAGTGGTATTTATAACATTTACAAACCAAGTGGTTGACCACGGGAGGGTCGAACCACCTCTAAATTCAGCAAATTACAATAAATGATGCTCTAACTATCAAAATGGAGGAACCCAATGATTGCCCTCTTTGGACAACTGAAATTGAGTTTTCTTGAGCTTAGTAGTTGGAGGAGGCGATGACAAACAAAACCCATGTGCCCGATTTGTCCACTACTGGCCGCCAATACCATAACCGCCAACTTGCCTTGCGTTTTTGTGCAATACTAGGTGGCAGAACAAGTGTCGGATCAAGTACCAGAACGAGTGTTGGATCAAGTGCTGGAACAAGTGCTAGACCAAGAAACATGGTGCATTTTTCCCTGTAATAGTAGAAAAACATGAATTAACTCTTGGAAACCATAAAATATGATAAATTAAACTTGATTGAATCACAAAACACGAATTATGCATACCTCATGCCGATTGTATCATTTTACGATAAAATTCTTCAAAAAGCTCCTTTGAAAGATAAAAAATGCATATATACATATGGAAAAAAGTGTATAATAATGTCATGAAGATGATCATATCTCGGGCCCAACATACCCCCACACCGACGATTTTGCAGGTCCCACTGCAAACAAAAACAAGTCATCCCTCGGAACTAGGCTTGCTAAAGAGGGTCAGCTTTAGAAGCCTCTCCTTCTTGTTGTGTAGGCTTAGCCTTGTGCCTCTTATGTTGCTTTAATTGTGCTCTTAAGATGCGGTTAGATTGGTTCATCCCATCGACCAACCATTGAAGGGAGTTAAGTTTTGCCTAGAGGACTGCATTGTCATGATGAAGGTGTGCATCCATTGTCTTCCTCTCTTTAATGGTTGGAGAAGCTGATGATTTTCCCTTTGTAGCTCCTTTATAGTTGGGGCAACATCATTGATCTTCGAGGAAGGCTTAGGTCCTTTGAGAGATGTGGTCAATTTATCAAATTTAGGATCAAGAGTGGTCATGGGTGAAGTAGGTGTGATGGGAGATCGGAAAGGTGAGGTAGGTTCTGATTTCGTTTTCCTTAGTGGCTCTAATCCATCCACAGAGACTTCTCTAGGTTGCTTATGAGGGATCTCAAAGTCGAAGGATACTTGGATAGGATCCGAAGCAGGTGGAGGCTTTGCATAAGGCTTGGTTCTTATGTTTTGGGTACTCTTCCAAAAGGGTCCCTTACCAAATTGGTTGTCTCCTCTCTTGTTTGTGGGAATGATGGCAAAGTCTTGCTGCATTACTTCTTGGGGCTTCTTAGGTGTAAGATCAAGAGAAAATGAAGGCATTGGGGGGTCAACAATAGGCTTCTTTTGGTCTTTTCTCTTGGTCTTTTTCCCTGATGAAGAAGTAGGAATATCAACAAACTTTTGGTATTGTTCTGGCAAAGAGGGAGTTTGTGCAAGGGAGTTTGGAGTTTTTGGAGAGTGAGGCTTGGATGGAGAGATAGTTTTTAGGCTAAGTGGCTTCTTTCCGGTCTTAACTGTCAAGTGAGGATTTGCAAATTGGTAGATAAAGGCATCCCAAGTTTGCCCCTTCTTCTCTAGTTCAGTAAGAACAAGGAGTTTGATCAAATTGTGGTGGAAGAGACTATTGTGGGGGTTGGTCACATTTTTCCCCACTTGAGAGGACATTTTCTCCAAGCTTTTGAGAAAATAAAAAGGAAAGTTCAAAGGTTTATTGAACAGAAAATGAGACAGCAATCTAAAGTGACAAGCTTTGAAGGTGGAGTATCTACCTTCACATGTAATTAACCTTGTGATAACTATAAGGGGATTGACCAATTCTGGCTTTATCCACTCCTTAGCATACCCTTTCACTCCTAAAATTCTCTCGAATTCAGGCTTAAACACCATGTTGTAACTTGAGTGCGGCAATTGATGATTCTTGAACCACCTATCTCCCATTCTTGGAAATTTTGTTGTAGAAGCAACTGACTCTTCTATGACTGCAAAATTGAGAGACCCTACATGTGCTATCTTTCCATCAAAACCAACTGTAAATTGCATAGAAATACTGTCATCCTGGCCTTGCAAACTCGACAGAAATGGCCCCCAGCTAGCACACAAGAACACTTCCCTGCACTGTGCGAATTCTGGAATGGAAAACAAGTCTGCATAGGAGGATGGTTTGTATCACTTAGGAATTGTGACAGAGTTTGAATTCACTAAGCAAGGGCGAAATCGAGCCAGGCAGAGACACAAATTGGACACGATTTGAGTGAAATTGGAACAGAGGGTGAATTTTACCAAGCAAGGGTGCAAACAGGCCAAGAAATGGCACGAGTTTAACACAGTCTAAGTGTGATTAGAAAAGAGGGAAAATTCAATAGAGGTTGGGCGTGATTCCTTAACACAGGGCAGAGCAAATGGAAAGAGTAAATGAAACAATAGAGTGCCCAGCCTAATTTTGGATGCTCTTATGGTGGAGTACGTTGCCCACATGTGCACGTGAGCTACCATGTGTGGGAGATTCAAATTTGATGGCAAGCTTGGGAGAAATGGAGTGGTGCATACTTAGATCAATGTCCAAGTCTTTTGACTTGGACATTTGATCATAACCATATGAAGCATGTTTTAATCAATGCCTGCAAAAAATTTAATTAAATGTGATTGAATTCCAGTTCCCTGGAATCTAGGACAGTTACTGGTATGCAATGCAATGGCACTTCAAATGACACTTCAAATAGCATTTCATCCGGCACCTCATCCGACACTTCATCCAGTACTCCTGTGTTAAGTGCATTTTCGCCTATTTTAATGGACAACCTGCAATTTTGAAGTATTTTTGGAAACCATAGTGGTTAATGAACAGAGGCAGAGTGCTCCATGCTTACTCATTCTTCTTGTATATGGCATATAGTGTCAAAACCTATAATAAATGGGTTATAACAAGCATAAAACATGTATTGTCAAACCTATAGTATGAAGCTTCTAATGGAAGATAACCAATAAAGAATGGTTTGTTAAGCATGAGTTCAGTAATGTATAGCACACAAGAGTTGAGCATTTAAAAATAACATGAATATCAATGTAATAACTTGTATCATGGTAATAATACAAAAATTCTTGCAAAGACTCCTTTCTCTAGGCAATGATCATTTGTCATCTCATGAACCCCTCCCCCACACCTAAGTATTGTGACACCTCATAATCAAAAGTATAGGAAACTAGTCAGTATCCCCCAATAGCTGAAGATTTACAGTATGTCAAGTGTAAAGATGAAATTTCACAGATTGATCCGACGAGACAGTTAGGAGATGGCCCCACCTATAGGATAAGAGATCCTATATATAGATAAGAAGAAGTAGGCAAGAGAGTTTCAAGATAGTGTTAGAGTCATTCCCCGATGGAAAGTTTATGAGATTCATTAACCTTAGCTAAACCACACATACTTCATGTCAGCTTTGTATGCAAGTAATGTCGTACATCAGGACAAGTTTAGATTTATTATTTACTTTTGTCAGATCATCATCCTCGCTAGGTAGAATGCCCCGCTGATAGCAAGCTTGTTCAGTACTCCGACGGGTTTACCTAGTCATACCACTAGCCGATACCCACTACCAGCAGACCTTTTCAGTATCCCGACGGGTTAGCCTCTTAAACCCTCAGAGACTGGCCCTCCTCCTTTAAGATTTTAGTATAAGATTGCTTATGCAAGAAGATGGAGGAACAATCTGAAACAATTTTTTCTTCTTTTTTTCACTTGGGATGGTATTTATGTTAGAGGATGACTTTCCGTTATATTGTTTAGTGGTTGTCATGATGTAAGGGGTACTTAAGCAGACGTGGCCTATCTAAAGATATGATATAAACAAGCTATTTAGTGTGTAGTGGATGATACCATTGAGAAAGAATAGAAAGGTATCTCTAGGCTCAACTTACTTTCTTCCTTTGTAATTATTGTGATGTTTCCATGACTAACTACTAATTAGAATTCCTTGTTACTCTTTGATAAAAACACTTGACTCACATACTCAGGTTTCTTGGAAAAATTGTACGAGAGACCTATAGGATTGATAGTTATGGTATCACTTCCTATTACAGTGGTGAAGAGTTTCAAGAGAAACTGCTTTAGAATGCCTTAAAAATGATAAATTTTCAAAAACATGGCTAATTACAGTAAGTCACTATTCATTTGATGCTTTATCAGACACAAGATTCAAGTATAACAATGTTTTGATGAAAGATCCTTGAAACGGTGTACTCCTGGTAAAATAATTACTTACAGAAATATCTAGAATTGGCTTATTAACAAAATACAAAAACTATTTACATATATACAGTAGGAAACTCAGAAAATGTTTCAAGAACAAGGGGAGGCTTCCCCATCTACTAAGGCCAATGCCTTGTCAGCTGACATGACCTGTAGAAAATCCTCTGTGGAAATGGTCTTATGATAAAACTTAAGTCGATGTCCATTTACCACAAAGCAGACTTGTCCATCGTCAATTGTTTTAATTTTTATAGCTCCATTGTCATATACAATGTCTACCTTGTAAGGGCCCAACCAACGGGTGGTAAGTTTGTCTTTGAAGGTTTTGAACCAAGAATCAAACAACAGGGCCCAATCACCAAGTTGGAAGTGTTTCTTTCTAATAAACTTGTCATGCCACTTGCTCCTCTGATTTTAGACCAATATTGTTCGTTGGATGGCATCTTGCCTGATCTCATCCAATTCATTCAATTGTAGGGATCGTTTCTTTTGAGCCTCATCTAGGTTCAATCCTAATTCTGCGGCAATACAGAAGGTCCTTACTTGGAATTCTATTGGTAAAAGTATTGGTTTCCCGTACACTAGCTCATAAGGGGTATGCTCAGTGGTATTTCTCCAGGTAGTTCGGTATGCCCACAAAGCCTCTGGGAGCCTATCAGCCCAATCTCAGTGATGTAACTAAACAATATTGGTCAAGATGGCTTCCAAAACATTGTTTGTGGATTCTACCTGACCATTAGCTTGTGGGTGGTATGGAGAATATTTACAATGTTTAATCCCATTTTTCTCTGTTAGCTCTTTCATCAGCTTGGAAGTAAATTGAGTGCCTTGGTTGGTAACAATTTCACAAGGGACACCGAAGTGGTTAAAGATGTCTTCATAGATGAATTCGACAACAGACTTCTCTCTGGCCCTAAATAGGGCTTTTCCCTCTACCCATTTGGTGACATAGTCCGTACAAACCAAGATATAGTTCTTCCTATGGAACATGGGTGAAATTGGTCCTACAAAGTCAAGGGCCCATTTTTCGAAGGGTTCTATCATAACGTGGGCCTGCAAAGGAATTTCATCGGATGATGTAGGTCTTCCTATCCTTTGGAAACTATCACAACTTCTCACATATTTGGTAGCATCTTTGAAAATGCTAGGCCAATAGTAACCTGAATGTAACACCTTATATGTTGTACCCTTGTCAAAGAAATGGCCACCACATGGTCCATCATGACAATTTCATAGTATTTCAGGTACCTCATCCTCTCAAACACATCTACGAATAATCAAATCAGGACCTATGTGAAAAATATCATGACCAACCCAAGAGTAATTAGCACTCTGTGTAATAATTTTCCGATTTTCATGAGGTGACAAATGAGATGGTAAATTCCTAGTAGCCAAATAGTTTTCCATATCTACAAACCATGGAGTATTGAAAGAAAGGGAAAAAAGATGCTCATCTGGGAAACTATCATCTTCAGGGATGTCATCATCCTCATTCTTTATTCAGGAAATAAATTCATCTACTACATTACCCTTTCCAGGTCGGTCAAGCACAGTAATATTAAATTCTTGTAATAACAAGAGCCACCTAGTCACTCAGCCATTAGTTATAGGTTTATTCATGAGGAACCTAATGGCGGAATGATTATTGTGTACAAATACTTCATAACCTGTAATGTAATGACGAAAATTGTTAATAGCATGAACAACTTCCAAGAACTCTTTCTCCGTGACTGTGTAGTTCAACTCAGCAGGCGACAAGTTCTTGCTTATAAAGTAAATGGCATAGGACTGTTGGTCCTCTTTCTACCATAATACCCCTCCAATGGCAGTGTCGGAGGCATCAATGGATATATGAAATGGGAGATTCCAATTGGGCCCTCTAAGAACTGGTGCCACAGACATCTCAACTTTCAAGTTTCGAAGGCAGTTTGACACTGCTCAGTCCAAACAAAATCAACATATTTTATCAATAATCCAAACATAGGTGCAAGAATCTTTGTAAAATTTTCAATAAACCATCGGTAATATCCGGCATGTCCAAGAAAGTTCTCACCTCTTTCTGATTCTTGGGGGGTGGAAGTCTAATAATGACATCAATCTTTGCAAGATCAACTTTTATTCCTTCAGATGAAACATGATGTCCTAGAACCACTCCTTCAGTTAACAACATTTTTCATTTTTCATGACTTAGGGATAGGTTCATTTCCTGGTATCTGATGAGGACTTTTTCTAAGTTGTCTAAGGCTTCCTTGTAAGTGTTAACATAGACTATGAAGTCATCCATATAGACCTCCACACAATCATGAATAAGATCGGCAAATATCCCTAATACTGCTCATTGAAATGTGGCAGGAGAATTACACAATCCAAATGGTAAGACCATATAAGCATAGGTGCCCCAAGGAAAAGTAAAGGTAGTCTTGTCCTGGTCCTCGAGTGCTATAAGAATCTGGTTGTACCTGTTGTACCCATCTAGAAAGGAGAAATACTTCTTTCCGGACAAGGTATCTAGAACTTGGTCAATGAAAGGAAGAGGAATCTCGATTACTAATCGGTCTGGATAAGGAGGGACCTTCGTAATTTGTAAATGTTCATTTTGGGGAATCTTGGGTTCTTCATTCTTCGGGATAATAACATCTTTCCACCTAGTGTCATATGTGGTTTGTTGAGTGGTTTCTTCTTCTTCTTTTTCCTGGATGACTATTAAGGGTCTCTTCCTATCTAGAACTTTTCTCGATCTTAGTTGAATTTCCTGTAATGGAATAGGAGTAATGACATATGTCAGGAAGGCTTGCATCTCAACATTGTCAAGAGGTTGAGGGGGCTTATTATTGGGATTCGGCACTGGCTGTGCCAGTAATAGTGTCGGTTTTGGGGAGATTATATTTTGAAATTGGAGCGGTTGTTGTTGTGGGATAGGAGGTAAAGGTGGTGGGACAAAACTTGGCAAAGGCTGCAGAGTGATTGATGAGAACTGAGAATAAGGATGGTTGTACATAGGAATAGGTGGAGCTTGAGGATTTCCTTGGTTGTGTCCTCCCCTCCATCCTTGAATCCAAGGATGTTGGTACAGAGTAGACCCGTTTTGCCAACCTGGTGAGTTCCACTATTGTTTTTGATAATAGGGTGGAACTTGAGACTATAGATCCAGGTATGTGGGTTGATTCTTAGGCTGCCATGGCCTCCTAGGTGCATAAAAAGACTCCCCAGGATCTCCCCTCCTATAGATGGCTAATAAACCGGGAAATAATGGGCATTTTTCAGTCATATGGTCTTCTGTACAGAAGCCACAAACTGAAATGTTATCTAATGGTCACTCCCTTAAGGAATGCTTCCTCTTACATCTTGGGCAATATATGCTCATTGCTGCATTTTCCTCCTCCTGTTTCTTTTTGAGTTTAAGGGTATCCAACTAGGAACATATTGTACTTAGGATGTTTGTCTTGAAGTTTTCTAGAAGGTTCCCTATCTCTGCTCTCGTAATACCACCTGAACTAACTAGTTTTAAATTTCTATTGTAAGGGTCACAAACATTCTTCCCTGTTTTGGCTCTACTCCTTGAGTAGTTTTTACACATTTCATATATTTCAGCAAATGGTTTGTGAGAAATATCACCTGATGGCATTAGGTTAATCATCTCTAAATATTCTTCTGAAATTTCCTTAAGGAAAAGAGCCCTAACTGCATCCTCTGGGAGGTCATGGTATTTTGACTTCTGGGAGATATAACCAAATCTTTCCATATAGTCTTCAAGGGTCTCGTCTTCTAACTGTTGGAATTTAAAGATGTCATTACAAGACTCTTTGGTATTGCAGTAGTCTTGGTACTTCTTGAGAAATATGTCTTTCATGGCTTCCCAAGACCAAATATTGGATTCTCCCAACCCCATGAACCATCTTAGTGCAAAGTCTTCGAGGGTGCCAGGAAAGAGTTTTAATTTATGGGCATCTTGCACATAGTTGTAGCTCCTGCACAAGATGTCAAATTCAAATAGTAAGGTGTCTAGATCTTCACTGTTTTTACCATAAAAGATAGGCAGTGCTGAGAGAGGAATATTCTTCATGTTGACATTTGGAGTGGTGTCTAAAATTGGAAACCTGAAGGTAGTTTCGGTTTGGTTTCCAGTTTCTTCTTCCTCTCCATGTCTAACATTGTTATGGTCCTCTTGATCACCCATACTTGCTAGGTTTCCAAAAAGAGAGTACCTAAATGGTTTTATCTTTGAAGAGAACAAGGTTTCCCTTTGATGAAAAGGTCTTCCTACTAATTGAATGTCTGGGACTCTACTCGAGTCAGTTGAGATTATTGGTGCCAAAGTTTCTATGTTAATCTAAGAGATAATCACATTGGCTGAACTACCAAACAAAAGATTCACCTCCTCGGGGTCTATGATATCTTTAAAATGAGAGTCCCCTGGTGGTGGTGTAAAAGAAAAGGTTGTATTGTTTGGTTCTGTGGAAGACTCGAGTGGTCTTTCCTCCTTTCCTAATATGATTGATGCTTCAATTTCTTGTTCTATAGTGCTCCCTGTTTTAGTACCTTCAAAGACTATTTTATCTCTTTGAGTCGAGCTAGCTTCTATTTTTTGGTATCGGTTTGCGGATTTTATAAGAACAACGTTCCTTCCCCCTAAGAGATCGGAAGGAACCTTGGTTGAAAGGTATGATTTTGATTTAATGTATCTACCTTGTGGGTCTCTAGGCCTATTCATGAAAGAAAGCAAAAACAAAAGAAAAATATACCATTTGATTCCTAGGTCTATTCATGAAAGCAAACAAAAAGAAAAACTACTATTGGCTTTGGGGGAACCTTCTATAGAAGATGCGCAGGTTCTTACCTTTCGTCTTAAAGTTCCCCTGCCACCAAACTAATGATAAGTTCTAAGGATGATCTAATTCCTAATTACTTCTTACCTTAAGACAACTCCTCAGAAACGACGCCAAAATGTTAAGTGATTTATATGTACTAAAAAAGACACTAAACTACCCTCAATTAAATTGTCAACCCGGGGTAAGTAAACTTAGAGTTGTAGCAAAACATATGCCAAAGGTAAAAAGGTTGGTAGGAGTATAGTATAAATATGGAAAGCAGCTATCTAAGACTAATCTATTCAAGCAAACCTATCTAATGAGAAAACCCGACTAAGCAACTTGAAACTAGGCAACCTAATTACTTTTGGGCCAAGGACTGATGGATAGTTCCTAAGAAAGCAAGTAAAAACCCTCTTCAAAGAAAACTAGTTCATGACAGTAAGAAAAGGTAAAATACTAAGCATACTAGGCAAATGACAAAAGCAAACTTCTTTAATTTGCCAACCTATCTCCAATGAGTAACTACCCTATGAAAGAAAATACATAAGCAAGTAAGCAAAAGCACCTATCTAACCTATTAAAGAAAATAGACAAGCAAGCAAAAACACCTAACTACCCTACTAAAGAAAATAGACAAGCAAGAAAAAGCACCTAACTAAGCTATTAAAGCAAATAGACAAGCAAGCAAAAGCACCTAACTAACCTTTTAAAGCAAATAGACAAGCAAGCAAAAGCATAAAGAAAAATACAAGTAAGCAAAGAATTCTCATTGAACAACTACCTAGCCTAAGAGGCAAGTGAACTAAATGCCTAATGAAAAACTTTTTATCTTGTGTGAAAGGAAGTTTAAATGCTCAATGCAATGCATGAAAGGAAATCTATTCTATTGAAAGAAAGAAAGACTATCAACTAAACTTATGAAAACAAGAAACTATCTCTTCTAATCTACAAAAGCAAGAAACTATCTTTAATCTATGAAACACTCAAATGTAATGCTAGTGGCTGTGTGAATGCCTTCGGTGGTGATGGATGATATCTCGATGACACTTGACAACAAAGGATAGTTCTAATGGTATAAGCTCAATACTAATTTCAATGTCAAAATGAAAGGTGTGAAATAAACAGTCCAATGAAAACTTAGCCATGATAAAAGTAATGTTAAATACCCTACATATTCATGTATAAACCATCAACATCATGATGACATCATCATTATCTAATTAAGAAATTCAATTGCATCTTAATCTATGAAAGGAAATTGCGTGAAAGGAAACTATACTATGTCTAGTTTAATCATTCAAGCTATGATAAGAAAATGACTGAAAACATAAATTAAAAACATGATATTAAAAAGTGAATTGACAATTACATTTAACCAATAACGAAGAAAGTGAAATCTATCTAAAAATGAAGTAAGCAAGCTATGATTCAAAAATTGGAAGAAAATCTATCCATCCATCAATCTTTGTGAGAAGAAACTTAGATTAAAACTATGCTCTATTCTAATTAAAGATATGTTCTAAGATCGACCGTAAAAATATAAAAGAAAGCACAATTTATCATCTAACTACATGTGGGGATAGTATAGTTAGAGAGAGACTTGCAAGAATTTTATAATCTATGAGATTAATGCATGTTAATACATCTCATCATTCTAACCTGTAAAAGAGAAATCAGTTAAGCTACAACAAATTAATAAACTAAATAAAAATATGCATGTACAACAAATAAAGAAAGAGCAATTAAATTGAGAAATGCATAAATCAACATGAAGAGAGTTACCAGACTGTTGGTGGGCCGCCCAACAAGTCTTGGTCACTCTATAAAAGTATACCATGAGCTTAGCAAGCCGAATTCACCATACAGATCCAAAAATGCAGTTCTGGCATAATTCTGGCAATGTAAAAACTCAAACAGAGAAAAATCATTTTTCTGGCATTTCTAATGCTTATGCTACTTGGTTCTTCTACTTAAAAATCATCTAACCACCTCAGTGGTATTTATAAAATTTAAAAACGAAGTGGTGGACCACAGGAGGGTCGAACCACCTCTAAATTTGGCAAATTACAATAAATGATGCTCTAACTGTCAAAAAAGAGGAACCCAATGATCGCCCTCTTTGGACAACTGAAATCGAGTTTTCTTGAGCCTAGTAGTTGGAGGGGGCGATGACAAACAAAACCCATGTGCCCAATTTTTCCACCACTGGTCGCCAATATCATAACCACCAATTTTCCTTACGTTTTTGTTCAATACTGGGTGTTGGAACGAGTGTCGGATCAAGTACCAGAACAAGTGTTGGATCAAGTGCCGGAACAAGTGTCGAACCAAGAAACATGGTGTGTTTTGCCCCGTAATAGCAGAAAAACATGAATTAACTCTTGGAAACCATAAAATATGATAAATTAAACTTGATTGAATCAAAAAACATGAATTATACGTACCTCATGCCGATTGTATCATTTTACCATAAAAGTCTTCAAAAATATCCTTTGAAAGATAAAAAAGCACATATGTACATATGGCAAAAAGAGTATAATAACGTCATGAAGATGATCATATCTCGGGTCCAACAAAGAGTGAAGGAGAGGGAGATAGAGAGAGGGTGTAGAGAGAGAGAGTGTGAGAGGAAGGGAGGGGAAAAAGGCAAGGGAGGTATATAGAGGGAAAATGAACAAAGGTGGGGGGGGAGGGAGGATGGATATAGTGAATGAGAAACAGAGGGTTATGTTGATGTTAGTAGTAGCATCAGATAGGTACTTCCACATTGGCATGTGTCTAGAATGTGGAAGTCCTTTAAAACCTTCTATCCTTGAGTTTACTTTAGTTAAAAGTAATTAACTAAAGTAAAAAAAAATATTAGTTAATTGAGTTATTTAAGGAGAATGCTAAAGGTAATTAGCATGTTTATAAATCTCAAGTGGGTGTGAGAAGGAATCTGAATTGTCAATAACTTTAGAGATTAGAAATAAATTGTAACTAATGACTATAAAAGCAAGGCTAGGGTGAAGGAGTGATTCAGGTGGATATTGGTGGCCACCCACCTTTTCCAACTAGCTCAAAACAACTTTCTAGCAATTTTGATAATTTACTATTTTTAGCAGTTTTTCAGGTCCTGAACTTCCGGAGTCGTTTTGACCCCTAAACGATGTTTTTTGGGGTATGTTGTTGTCGCAAA
>JZKD02S1674107.1:197066-208531 GCA_000966675.3 Picea glauca | reverse complement strand
ACAGAGAGTCTCTCCAACATAATGGACCTTGGACCAAATCCAGTACATCCTCCCACAATGTGGAAGACTAGGAAACCCTACAGGCTTGTACTATAGTCTGCTAGCTTCCATATTCGATCTAGGCATAGATGCATGATTTCCTTATCGATTCTTTGAGAAAAATTGTAAATGTCTTAATGTGTTGTTGTTTAAAATGACAAATATGAAATGAAAATTCTTAACAAAGGGGGCTATGGAATACTGGTATAATGGTCGCAAGTGAAGCTATTGGCAGTATCTTCTTTACCATTGATGAAACGCTTTGGGTGAAAAAGTTGTCGATATGTACTGCTTCGAACTTCATCTATAATAGTTGGATCAAGATCCAAAAAACAACAAGAAGAATGTGCTTACTAGCAAATCTAGAGAATAATAGCTCCATGCCAAAAGGAAATAAAAAAAACTTTATTAAAGCCACTTAAACCTCTATCTTTTATTACATAATACATTTATATTTTCTATGATAAAAATTTAGAAATATTAAAAATAACAAAATAACAAAATTGCAATTGGTATAAAAGAAGAGCATCCATTCTTCATGTCCAAAAAATACAATTTCCAGCAAACTACTATCTTTTCTTAATTCACAGAGATTTGACATCTAAGCTCTAGAAAAGTACAAAAAACTATAGTTATACACAACAATCCAAAAAAGACCAGATTTTAGATCCAATCTTCCACAATCTCAAAGACACAGTAAAGAAAATAAAGCCACCATTCATGAAAACTAGTAATAATTTGTCCTTGTTGGGATTCAATGATTTTCTAGGTTGCAACTTCAATCCTTCCTTGGATAACCTGTCAACTTCATCATTATGTTCCCTCTTATTTTGTTCATGTACGCACAATCAAATGAAATGCCACATAATTCATGATGATTGTAGATTCTTTATGTCCCCAAATAAAAATATTTCATGTTTTGATAGGGACTAATAAAAGGGAGAAACATGTCTACATCTATCTTTTATTACATAACACATATATATTATATATGCTAAAAATTTAGAAATATTAAAAATAACAAAATTACAATTGTAGATATGTATTAGTATAAAAGATCCATTCTTCATCTCCAAAAAAACATAATTTCGAGTAAACTACTATCTTTGCTCAATTCACATAGATTTTACATCTAATCTCTAGAAAAGTACAAAAAATATATAGTTATGCACACCAATCCCAAAAAGAGGATATTTTAGATCTAAGGAAAATAAAACCGAGATTCATGAAAAATAGTAGTAATGTGTCCTTGTTGGGATTAAATGATTTCCTAGGATGCAACTTCAATCCTTCCTTGGATAACCTATCAATTTCATAATTATGTTCCCTCTTTGGATAATTTATCAACTCCATAATTTTGTTCATGTAAGCACGGACAAATGAAATGTCAGATAATGTTGATTGTAGATTCTTTATGTCCCAAAATAAAAATATTTCATGTTTTTATAGGGACTAATAAAAGGGAGAAACATGTCTACATCTATCTTATATTACATATAACATATATATATTCTATGCTAAAAAATTAGAAATATTAAAAATAACAAAATAAGGATTATTGATATGTATTGGTATAAAAGGAGAGCATCCATTGTTCATCTCCAAAATATACAATTTCCAGCAAACTACTATATTTGCTTAATTCACATAGATTTGACATCTAAGCTAGAAAAAAATACAAAAAACTAGAGTTATACAAAACAATCCAAAAAAGACCAGATTTTAGATTCAATCTTCCACAATCTAGAAACTAAGAAAAATAAAATCAAGATTCATGAAAACTAATAGTAATGTGGATTCATGAAAACTAGTAGTAATGTGTTCTTGTTGGGATTCAATGATTTCCTAGATTGCAACTTCAATCCTTTCTTAAATAACCTGTCAACTTCATAATTTTGTTCCCTCTTTGGATAATCTCTCTTTGTTCATGTAGATTCAAGAGGCTTTCTTCCTCTCGTTGGCACAGATGCTTCAGTACTTCCTCACCGCAATGCATGTTAGGACACTTAGAAACATAAAGCTTCCTCAACCCAATCAAATGTTCGATCCCTGCAAGTTCTTCTAACACGCAGCACTCTGACACGATTAGATATCGAAGTTTTGTCAGCTGCTGTAGGCCCCTAATTCCTGTGATCCCACCACATTCATAAAGCCACAAACTGTCCAAAGATTTCAACGTTCCAAATCCAGAAAGCTCCTCCACGTTTGGACAACTTCTAATTTCCAAGTAACGAAGTTTTGCAAGACCACAAAGCCCTTCAATGTTTTTCAATGTTTCACAACAAGAAAACTCTAGTTCCGTGAGTGTATTGGGCAATGTTCCAACCTCCGCTAGGCATTCACAATCGAAGGTTGGGGCAAATGCCTTTACCAAATGCTATCTCTGATATCTCTGATATTGAGTCTAGCGATAAGGATGTATTGGGCAATGTTCCAACCTCCGCTAGGCATTCACAATCGAAGGTTGGGGCAAATGCCTTTACCAAATGCTATCTCTGATATCTCTGATATTGAGTCTAGCGATGTAAGGCCAAACATGCACTCAACTAAAGAATCTCTTTTGAATGGCAGTTCTCTTAACGGACTCAAATTTACTTCTAACTCAAGTGTAGTTATATTTCCTAGAGTCTCGCTGGATATGGATATGGTAAGCATTCGACAATTGTAAGGATATGGTAAGCAGACTTGTCCATCGTTAATTGTTTTAATTTTTACAGCTCCATTGTCATATATAGTGTCTACCTCGTAAGGGCCCAACCAACGGGTGGTAAGTTTGTCTTTGAAGGTTTTGAACCGGGAATCAAACAACAGGGCCCAATCAACACGATGGAAGTGCTTCTTTTTAATAAAGTTGTCATGCCACTTGCTCCTTTGGTTTTGGACCAATATTGTCCGTTGGATGGCATCTTGTCTGATCTCATCCAATTCATTCAATTGTAGGGCTCGTTTCTTTTGAGCCTCATCCAGGTTCAATCCTAATTCTGCGGAAATACGAAAGGTCCTTACTTGGAATTCTATTGGTAAAAGTATTGGTTTCCCGTACACTAGCTCATAAGGGGTATGCCCAGTGGTATTTCTCTAGGTAGTTCGGTATGCCAACAAAGCCTCTGGGATCCTATTAGCCCAATCTCGGTGATGTAATTAAACAGTCTTGGTCAATATGGCTTCCAAAACATTGTTTGTGTATTCTACCTGACCATTGGCTTGCGGGTGGTATGGAGAAGATTTACAATGTTTAATCCCATTTTTCTCTGTTAGCTCTTTCATCAGCTTGGAATTAAATTGAGTGGCTTGGTCGATAACAATTTCACGAGGGACACCAAAGTGGGTAAAGATGTTTTCATAGATGAATTCAACAACAGACTTCTCTGTGTCCCTAAATAGGGTTTTTCCTCTACCCATTTGGTGACATAGTCCGTACAAACCAAGATATAGTTCTTCCTACGGGACATGGGTGAAATTGGTCCTACAAAGTCAAGGGCCCATTTTTCAAGGGGTTCTATCATAACTTGGGCCTGCAAAGGCATTTCATCAGATGATGTAGGTCTTCCTATCCTTTGGAAACTATCACAACTTCTCACATACTTGGCAGCATCTTTGAAAATGCTAGGCCAATAGTAACCTAAATGTAACACCTTATATGTTGTACGCTTGACAGAGAAATGACCACCACATGGTCCATCATGACAATTTCATAGTATTTCAGGTACCTCATCCTCTCGGACACATCTACGAATAATCAAATCAGGACCTGTGTGAAAAATATCATGACCAACCCAAGACTAATTAGCACTCTGTGTAATAATTTTTCGCTTTTCATGAGGTGACAAATGAGACGGTAAATTCCTAGTAGCCAGATAGTTTTCCATATCTACAAATCATGGGGTATTGAAAGAAAGGACAAAGAGATTCTCATCTGGGAAACTATCATCTTTAGGGATGTCATCATCCTCATTCTTTATTCAGGAAAGAAATTCATCTACTACATTACCCTTTCCAGGTCGGTCAAGCAAAGTGATATTAAATTCTTGTAATAAAAAGAGCCACCTAGTCACTCAGCCATTAGTTATAGGTTTATTCATGAGGAACCTAATGGCAGAATGATCACTGTGTACAAATACTTCATAACTTGTAATGTAATGAAGAAATTTGTTAATATCATGAACAACTACCAAGAACTCTTTCTCCATGACTGTGTAGTTCAACTCGGCAGGGGACAAGTTCTTGCTTATAAAGTAAATGGCATAGGACTGTTGGTCCTCTTTCTGCCCTAATACCCCTCTGATGGAAATGTCGAAGGCATAAGGGGATATATGAAATGGGAGAGTCCAATTGGGCCCTCTAAGCACTGGTGCCACAGACAACTTAGCTTTCAAGTTTCGAAGGCAGTTTGACACTACTCATTCCAAACAAAATCAACATCTTTTATCAATAATCCAAACATAGGTGCAACAATTTTTGTAAAATTTTCAATAAACCACCGCTAATATACGGCATGTCCAAGAAAACTTCTCACCTCTTTCTGATTCTTGGGGGGTGGAAGTCTAATAATGACCTCAATCTTTGCAAGATCGACTTTTATTCCTTCAGATGAAACATGATATACTAGAACCACTCCTTCAGTTAACAACATTTTGCATTTTTCATGACTTAGGGATAGGTTCATTTCCTGGTATCTGATGAGGACTTTTTCTAAGTTGTCTAACGCTTCCTGGTAAGTGTTACCATAGACTATGAATTCATCCATATAGACCTCCACACAATCATGAATAAGATTGGGAAATATCCCTAATACTGCTCGTTGAAATGTGGCAGGAGAATTACACAGTCCAAATGGTAAGACCGTATAAGCATAGGTGCCCCAAGGACAAGTAAAGGTAGTCTTGTCCTAGTCCTTGGGTGCTATAAGAATATGGTTGTACCCATTGTACCCATCTAGAACGGAGAAATACTTCTTTCCGGACAAGGTATCTAGAACTTGGTCAATGAAAGGAAGAGGAAAGTAGTCTTTCAAAGTGGCCTTATTGAGTTCCCAAAAGTCAACACAAATTCTCCATTTCCCGTCACTTTCTTTGGAACCACTACTAGCAGGGACACCCACTTACTGTCAGATATGGGATAGATAAATCTAACATTTAACAACTTTTGGATTTCCTCCTTGACTATGTCTTTGAGTGCTAGGTTCATCCTTTTCTAGGGTTTCCTAATAGGTGTTACTTCCCCTTCGTTGTATATATGATGGATGCATGTGTTAGGGTGTATACCCTTCATGTCAGTGTATTCCCAAGAAAATGCTCCTGATTGTTTTTTAAGGATATCTACTAACTATTTCTGTTGGTCTATATCTATCCTAGAGTTTATATGTAAAAAATTCCCTAGACTAATCTCATAGGGCATAGTATAAGACATTGTAGACTCATCGATTTCGAAAATAAAATATGTCGAAGAAAAAATGGATGGATCTAATTTTTCTTGAAATTCTTCCCCAAATATGTACTCAAATTGGGGAAAAGACTGTGGAAAATCCACACATGTAATAGCAGGAATTAATTGGTTTAGCACATTTTCTGGTGTATGCTCCTGAAGTTCCCTTGCATGGTTACTAGGCAATACGGTTTCTTCCCAGTCTTCGTTCTCGTATGGACATTCAAGCCACCATAGATTCTCCATAATAGGTTGAGATGGAGGGTAAATGGTGAGCTTCTGGATAGAGAGACCATTTGAGATGGTCATTTCTCCTTCTCTATAGCCAATAAATGCATTGGTTGTGGGTATCCAAGGTCTTCCCAAAATAACAGGATGGCCTTGGGAAGGATCCTTTGAATGAATGCAAGAAAATCTACAGGGTACTCCCATGAGGCTAAAGTAATCATGAAATCATTTAAAATCCCTTCAGGTGTAACCCTAGTCTTATCTGCTAATTCCAAAATGTTTGGGGTAGGCCAAAGAAGAGGTTGTAACTGTAATCGTTCCAAGGTAGTAGTGGTCATAACATTGATGGCTGCCCCTAGGTCTATGAGAGTGTTTCCGATGGAGACCTCCTTAATGGTTATAGTCACTACGGGGTTTCCTGGATTCCCATACTTTGTTAGCTTTGGCTGCTCTGATATGTAATCAGAGAGTCCTCCTACCAAATGTATTTTAGGAGGGTCCTTTTTCTTCCTACCTAGCTTCTTGATACACAATTCTTTGACTACCTTACTATAGATTGGAATGTCGTTAATGGCTTAAAGAAGAGGAATCTTGACACAAATATTTTTCAATTCATTAAGAATGTCAAATTCCAGTCAGGTGGTAGGTTTCTCAATTACCAATTGGCCTGGATAAGGAGAGACCTTCGTAATTTGTAAATGTTAATTTTGGGGAATCTTGGGTTCTTGATTCTTTGGGATAATAACATCTTACCACCTAGTGTCATATGTAGTTTGTTGAGTGGTTTCTTCTTCTTCTTCTTCCTGGATGACTACTGAGGGTCTCTTCCTATCTAGAACTTTTCTCGATCTTAGTTGAATTTCCTATAATGGAACAAGAGTAATGACATATGTCGGTAAGGCCTACATCTCAACATTGTCAAGAGGTTGAGGGAGCTTATTATTGGGATTCAACATTGGTTGTGCCTGTAATAGTGTCAGTTTTGGGGAGATTGTATTTTGAAATTAGAGTGGTTGTTGTTGTGGGATAGGAGGTAAAGGTGGTGGAACAAAACCTAGCAAAGGCTGCAGAGTGTTTGATGAGAACTAAGAATAAGTATGGTTGTACATAGGAATGTGGAGCTTGAGGATTTCCTTGGTTGTGTCCTCCCCTCCATCCTTGAATCCAAGGATGTTGGTACTGAGTAGACCCGTTTTTCCAACCTAGTGAGTTCCATTATTGTTGTTGATAATAGGGTGGAACTTGAGACTGTAGATCTGGGCATGTGGGTTGATTTCTAGGCTACCATGGCCTCCTAGGTGCATAAGAAGACTCCCCAGGATCTCCCCTCCTATAGATGGCTAATAAACCGGGAAATAATAGACATTTTTAAGTCAGATGGACTTTTGTACAGAATCCACAAATTGAAATGTTATCTAATGGTCACTCCCTTGAGGAATGCTTCCTCCTGCATCTTGGGCAATATATGCTCATTGCTACATTTTCCTCCTCTTGTTTCTTTTTGAGTTTAAGGGTATCCAACTAGGAACCTATTGTACTTAGGATGTCTGTCTTGAAGTTTTCTAGAAGGTTCCCTATCTCTTCTCTTATAATACCACCTGAACCAACTGGTTTAAATTTCTATTGTAAGGGTCCCAAACATTCTTCCCTATTTTGGCTCTACTATCTTGGACAATATATGTTCATTGCTGCATTTTCCTCCTCCTGTTTCTTTTTGAGTTTAAGGGTATCCAACTGGGAACCTATTGTACTTAGGATGTCTGTCTTGAAGTTTTCTAGAAGGTTCCCTATCTCTTCTCTTATAATGCCACCTGAACCAACTGGTTTAAATTTCTATTGTAAGGGTCCCAAACAATCTTCCCTATTATGGCTCTACTCCTTGAGTAGTTTTTACACATTTCACATATTTCAGCAAATGGTTTATGAGAAATATCACCTAATGGCATTAGGTTAAGCATCTCTAAATATTCTTCTAAAATTTCCTTAAGGAAAAGAGCCCTAACTGCATCCTCTGGGAGGTCATGGTATTTTGACTTCTGGGAGATATAACCAAATCTTTCCATATAGCCTTCAAGGGTCTTGTCTTCTAACTGTTGGAATTTAAAGATGTCATTACAAGACTCTTTGGTCTTGCAGTAGTCTTGGTACTTCTTGAGAAATATATCTTTCATGGCTTCCCAAGAACTAATATTGGATTCTCCCAACCCCATGAACCATCTTAGTGCAAAGTCTTTGAGGGTGGCAGCAAAGAGTTTTAATTTATGGGCATCTTGCACATAGTTGTAGCTCCTACACAAGATGTCAAATTCAAATAGGAAGGTGTCTAGATCTTCACTATTTTTACCATAAAAGATAGGCAATGCTGAGAGAGGAATATTCTTCAGGTTGACATTTGGAGTGGTGTCTAAAATCAGAAACCCGAAGGTAGTTTCGGTTTGGTTTCCAGTTTCTTCTTCCTCTCTATGTCTGACATTGTTATGGTCCTCTTGATCACCCATATTTTCTTGGTTTCCAAAAAGAGAGTACCTAAGTGGTTTTATCTTTGAAGAGAACAAGGTTTCCCTTTGATGAAAAGGTCTTCCTACTAATTGGATGTCTCTAACTCTACTCGATCCGGTTGAGATTATTGGTGCCAAAGTTTCTATGTTAATCTGAGAGATAATCACATTGGCTGAACTACCAAACAAAAGATTCACCTCCTCAGGGAAATTAGAGTTCCGTGGTGGTGGTGTAAAAGCAAAGGTTGTATTATTTGGTTCTGTGGAAGACTTGAGTGGTCTTGCCTCCTTTCCTAATATGATTGATTCTTCAATTTCTTGTTCTATAGTGCTCCCTGTGTTAGTCCCTTCAAAGGCTATTTTATCTCTTTGAGTCAAGCTAGCTTTTGTTTTTCGGTATCGGTCTGTGGATTTTATAAGCACAACATTCCTTCCCCCAAAGAGATCAGAAGGAACCTTGGTTGAAAGGTCTGATTTTGATTTAATGTATCTACCTCGTGGGTCTCTAGGCCTATTCATGAAAGAAAGAAAAAACAAAAGAAAAATATACCATTTGATTCATGGGTCTATTCATGAAAGCAAACAAAAAGAAAAACTACTATTGGGTTTGGGGGAACATGCTATAGCAGATGCACAGGTTCTTACCTTTCGTCTTAAAGTTCCCCCGCCACCAAACTAATGATAAGGTCTAAAGATGATCTAATTCCTAATTACTTCTTACCTTAAGACAACTCCTCGGAAATGACGCCAAAATGTTAGGTGATTTATATGTACTAAAAAAGACACTAAACTACCCTCAATTAAATTGTCAACCTGGGGTAAGTAAACTTAGAGTTGTAGTAAAATATATGCAAAAGGTAAAAAGGTTGGTAGGATTATAGTCTAACTACAGAAAGAAGCTATCTAAGACTAATCTATTCAAGCAAACCTATCTAATGAGAAAACCCTACTAAGCAACTTGAAACTAGGCAACCTAAGTACTTTTGGGCCAAGGACTGATGGATAGTTCCTAAGAAAACAAGTAAAAACCCTCTTCAAAGCAAACTAGTTCATGACAGTAAGCAAAGGTAAACTACTAAGCATACTAAGCAAATGACAAAAGCAAACTTCTTTAACTTGCCAACCTATATCCAATGAGCAACTACCCTATGAAAGAAAATACATAAGCAAGTAAGAAAAAGCACCTATCTAACCTATTAAAGAAAATAGACAAGCAAGCAAAAACACCTAACTACCCTACTAAAGAAAATAGACAAGCAAGAAAAAACACCTAACTAAGCTATTAAAGAAAATAGACAAGCAAGCAAAAGCACCTAACTGACCTATTAAAGCAAATAGACAAGCAAGCAAAAGCATAAAGCAAAAGACAAGTAAGCAAAGACTTCTCATTGAACAACTACCTAGCCTAAGAGGCAAGTGAACTAAATGCCTAATGCAAAACTATTTATCTTGTGTGAAAGGAAGTTTGAATGCTCAATGCAATGCATGAAAGAAAATCTATTATATTGAAAGAAAGAAAGATTATCAACTAAACTTATGAAAAAAAAGAAACTATCTCTTCTGATCTACGAAAGCAAGAAACTATCTTTAATCTATGAAACACTCAAATGTAATGCTGGTGGTTGTGTGAATGCCTTCGGTGGTGACGGAAGATATCTCGATGACACTTGACAACAAAGGATAGTTCTAATGGTATAAGCTCAATACTAATTTCAATGGCAAAATGAAAGGTGTGAAGTAAACAGTCCAATAAAAACTTAGCCATGATCAAAGTAATGTTAAATACCCTACATATTCATGTATAAACCATCAACATCATGATGAGATCATCATTATCTAATTAAGAAATTCAATTGCATGTTAATCTATGAAAGGAAATTGCGTGAAAGGAAACTATACTATGTCTAGTTTAATCATTCAATCTATGATAAGAAAATGACTGAAAACAGAAATTAAAAACATGATATTAAATAGTGAATTGACAATTACATTTAACTAATAACGAAGCAAGTGAAATCTATCTAAAACTGAAGTAAGCAAACTATGATTCAAAAACTGGAAGCAAATCTATCCATCCATCAATCTTTGTCAGAAGAAACTCAGATTAAAACTATGCTCTGTTCTAATTAAAATTATGTTCTAAGATTGACTGTAAAAATATAAAAGAAAGCACAATTTATCATCTAACTACATGTGGGGCTAGTATAGTTAGAGAGAGACTTGCAAGCCTTTTATAATCTACGAGATTAATGCATGTTAATACATCTCATCATTCTAACCTGTAAAAGAGAAGCAAATCAGTTAAGCTACAACAAATTAATAAACTAAATAAAAATATGCATGTACAACAAATAAAGAAAGAGCAATTAAATTAAGAAATGCATAAATCAACATGAAGAGAGTTACCAGACTGTTGGTGGGCCTTCCAGCAAGTCTTGGTCACCCTCTAAAAGTATACCACGAGCTTAGCAGGCCGAATTCACCATACAAATCCAAAAACGCAGTTCTGGCATAATTCTGGCAATGTAAAAACTCAAACAAAGAAAAATCGTTTTTCTAGCAATTCTAATGCTTATGCTACTTGGTTATTCTACTTAACAATCATCTAACCACCTCAGTGGTATTTATAACATTTAAAAACGAAGTGGTGGACAACAGGAGGGTCGAACCACCTCTAAATTTGGCAAATTACAATAAATGATGCTCTAACTGTCAAAACGGAGGAACCCAATGATCGCCCTCTTTGGACAACTGAAATTGAGTTATCTTGAGCTTAGTAGTTGGAGGGGGCAATGACAAATAAAACCCATGTGCCCGATTTTTCCACCACTAGCTACCAATACCATAACCGCCAACTTTCCTTGCATTTTTGTTCAATACTGGGTGTTGGAACGAGTGTTGGATCAAGTACTGGAATGAGTGCTGGATCAAGTGCCAAAACAAGTGTCAGACCAAGAAACATGGTGCGTTTTTCCCTGTAATAGAAGAAAAACATGAATTAACTCTTGGAAACCATAAAATATAATAAATTAAACTTGATTGAATCACAAAACACGAATTATACGTACCTCGTGCCAATTGTATCATTTTACCATAAAATTCTTCAAAAAGCTCCTTTGAAAGATAAAAAAACGCATATGTACATATGGCAAAAAGTGTATAATAACGTCATGAAGATGATCATATCTCGGGTCCAACAAAGAGTGAGGGAGAGGGAGATAGAGAGAGGGTGTAGAGAGAGAGAGAGAGAGGAAGGGAGGGGAAAGAGGCAAGGAG
>JZKD02S1674107.1:154442-175595 GCA_000966675.3 Picea glauca | reverse complement strand
GTAGGAAGTTGCATTTGAAGCATCATCTTCAAGTTTTCAAGATGTCCATTGAGGACATGGTTGTGAACTATCTTATGAAGATTACACATATCCGAGATCAGCTTGTGGCCATTCGTGATAAGGCGGAGGATGTTGAGTTGGTGAATGTGGCATTGAGAGGACTTCCCAGGTCTTGGGAACCGACGATAGCGAGTTGTGCTTGTTTCAACTGCTGAGATGAATCTCGAACATCTGTGTCTCTGACATTTGTCCTCCTCGTTCTTCTATAGCTTTCTCGACTTTTTACTTCGATAGGTTCCAACTGTATAACATGGATACATAATTCCTCAGCAGTCGACCTTGCGTGCAATTTGCTCGAGACTCAGGTTTCCCCAGCTTGTTATTCTTTGCCTGCCCCTCCTCCAAGGTATTTGTTGTTGGGAGGACATGGCTTCCGACATCTTTCCTTCCTACACAGCCTCTTCCACTTCAACCTCTGCGCGGTGTGATATTACCCTCTCCACAAATAGAGGGAAATCTCCTTTTGGATCCTTGGGGATGCCCGTTGTGAGTAAGAACGAATCCCAGTTTCTCCCCAACCATCTTAATTCCTTAACTACCAGTGATTTATTCAGTGAGACATGAGAAAGTTTCCTTTTCGATTGATCCACTTCAGCCTATGTGTTGTTTGCCATCTCTCAGAGGTTCTGGTGTAAGAAAAGGGGTATATTTAATGGTCTCCTTCCTGTGAAGTGCATCAACAATCTAATGTGATGCGAATGTATCTTGTCGAACCTCCCTTCACAGTTGAAATATTTCCAGATTACTCCAAGTAGTTTCCGAAAAGGTTCCTACAAATATCTACTCAGAATACCTGTCTCGACTTTCCCACCTAAACAATCTCACTTGATGAAGTCTTCATAGCACCACACATCCAAGGGTATGCCTTTAAACCACCTTTTTCCATGTAGATGGATCTTTGTTGTGGTTGATAGACTTTCCTACATTACCTAAAAAGTGATAGCCGAGATCACCACGTGGAATCCATCGAAACTGAGTGTGAATTGCTCAACCTGTCTCATATTAAATCCTTGAATTTTCTTGCAAAAGGCCATGCACTCGAAATTTTCAAAGGACACTCTAACCTCCAGATATTCGTTGATCAATGTAAAGTTTTGGGGCTCAGGCCCAATGTTTCTGCCACTTCGCGCACCCTTCCTTATGTTTTGGGAGGTTGCCATGGTGCAGCACGTATTTTCCCTATGCGCGATGGATTAGGTACAGGCCCAAGGCAATAGTCCTGATCAACTTGGGCTTGTGAGAGAAAACTACAAACAATGCATAAGCTTGAATGGTGAACATAATACATGCAGTACATCTAGAATTTATAACAGAGGGGGTGGGAGGTGGAAACGTGCTAGGGAACACTGAATTCATGGCGACTGGATTTTTCAAAGTGAACTAAAGATTTTTCGTAGCACTTCCGTGCGACGAGTACACTTCGAGGCGTGTAAAGTACATTTGATAAGGGATGCATGGCATATGTGATACGAGCGCCGTGATTTTTCATTCTTTCAACCCTAATAATGAGTTGAAGATGGTCATTGTAATTGTCGATGCGACTTATATTTAACAACTTGCATCGACCCTCAGCACGTAAAACTTCCTTTATGATAGGACTCGATTTTTTGGGAACAGACTTGTACCATTTACACATGTTTTGACTCTGACATCCCTTCCTGACTCCAAGGGCCAACCAACCACTTGTTGACTTCGATCCCTTCATTGTTCAGTACCTGACTTCACATGCTTTGACACATAGACCATAACTCGACTAAGACCGAATCTAACTAAAAAGGGAAAATGACGACACTGACACTTCAGATCATCGAATGATATTTGTTTATCCTTCGACCACATGAACTTGGCCCTACCATTTCCCTTGGTCACCTAGTTGAGGGCTCATGCAATATGGGAGAATCCTAACATGAACGTCAGTATAAGTTGGCTAGTCCCAAGAAGCTTTGAAGCTCGGTCAGTGTGGTCGGGGCTGGAAAGTCACGAATGACTTGGATCTTAGCTAGATCAACATGTACCCCATGCTCATCAACAATGTAACTCAATTATTGGAACTTTTCATGCCAAAAGAGCATTTTTCCAAGTTGGCATAAATCTTGTGCTGTCGCAGAGTGCTCAAAACATGTTGAATATGTCGCATGTGCTCCTCCCACGTTCTATTGAAGATGAGGATATCATCAAAATATACTACCACAAAGGAGTTGGTGAAGGGTCTCAATACATCATCCATCAACCTCATGAAAGTGGTTGGTGCATTTGTTAATCCAAAGGGCATGACTAGCCATTCATAGATACCTCCTTTAGAATTGAAAGTTGTCTTCCATACATCAGTTGGCTCGATGGGAACCTGGTGGTAGCCAGGCTTTAGGTCAATCTTTCTGAATAACGTTTCCCCCTTGAGTTAGTCAAGAAGGTCATCAATTTTGGGAATGGGGTAGCAGTTCCTAACTATGATTTTTTTTAAGGCTCTGTAATCAATGCAGAGTCACCAAGTCTCATCCTTCTTCTGCTCTAGTACAATTCAGCTTCTGCAAGGGGAGGAGTTGGGTCTGATGTGCCCCTTTTGAAGAAGCTCTTGGATCTGATGCCTAATTTCTTCATTCTCCATCAGTGAGCGTCGATAGAATATTCCATTAGGTAGAGGTGTGTCGGGGGTTAGATCAATTGGATGCTTGGTTTGGCAGTGTGTCGGTACCCTTGTAGGTGAGGTGAAGATGTCTCTATATTCTTCCACGATACCGTCCACTTGTTTCTGCTACAAAGAGAGGCATTGTGTAGAGGCCACATATGTGGTGATGACCTTCTGCTTACTATGAGCATGAATCACAAAGAATAAAAACTTATTGGTCTGTGAAATGAACTTACTGTATTGCTTAGCAGAGATTAAAGAAATAGCAGTAGGCAACACTACCTCTGGGATCCTATACAATTGTCTACCCAAAGTAATAATAACACTGTGGGGTCTATACTCATACACAACATGGTTCTTCCAAAAATATGGTTGTCCTAAAAGAACATCACAAACTTCAATGGGAGAAATATCACACAGTACCTCATCTTTGAAAGGCTTGATGTCATAGGGCATACAACATTGTTGGTTGATAGGAAGATCTCTTCCTTGACAAAGCCAACTGATGGTGTAGGGATGCAGGTGCGTTGTCGTTGGCAGGTCGAGCCACTTGAAAACCTATGATGAAATCAGGTTCTTCTGACTACCATTGTCGACAATGAAATGAATCGAATCCCCCTTGACCCACATCTGTGAGTGAAGGAGGAGTTCCCCTTAGTTTGGTTCTTCTAGTTCGCTTGGCCAGACCTTGGTGGTAGTGAAAGTGGCACTGGGTTAAGAATCGATAATCTGCTTCCTTCCTTCAGGATTTGACTCGGAATCAAAATCGACCTCTGACTTGGAAGCCTTCATCTTAGTCAAGAGGGACTGCTTGGAGAGGCATTCTTCGGTGTTGTGCCAAGAAATTTTATGGTACTCACACCATTTTCCCGTGTCCTTCTTTGTCTTCTCATTACCCTTCTTGTGTTGCGACTTGGAATGATTGTCCTGAGGAAGGCCATCTTGACTTGGTCCCTTTCTATGTGGGTTGGGGATCCCTTTGCCCTGCTTCGGTTATGCGGGGTTTATAGATCCAAACTCTTGTTGTTTATTCTTAAATTTATGCTCAATCTTGACCGCATATCTATAAGTCGTGCCCAATGAGGGAATGTAAAGGAACTCCATTTATGTTTGAATGTATATATGTATCTAGGTCAATCTTGTTGAAGAAATTTTCCCGCTTGAGTTGGTCAAGAATATCATCAATCTTGGGAATGGGGTAGCAGTTCCTAACTGTAATTTTGTTTAAGGCTCTGTAATCAATGCAGATTCGCCAAGTCCTATCCTTATTTTTCACCAGTACAATCGGGCTTCCTCAAGGGGAGGATTTGGGTCTGATGTGCCCCTTTTGAAGAAACTCTTGGATCTTACACCTGATTTCTTCATTCTCCATTAGCGAGCACCGATAGAATGGTCCATTAGGTAGAGGTGCGTCGAGGGTAAGATCAATTGGATGCTTGACTTGGCAGTGTGTCGGTACCCCTGTAGGTGAGGCAAATATGTATCTGTATTCTTTCATGATCCCGTCCACTTGCTTCTGCTACAAAGAGAGGCATTTTGTATAGGCCACAGATGTGGCGAACACCTTCTTCTTACTGTGAGCACGAATCACAAAGAAGATGAACTTATCGGTCTACGAAATGACCTTACTACATTGCTTAGCAGATATTAAATAAATAACAGTAGGTGACACTACCTCTGGGATCCTATACAATTGTCTACCCAAAGCAATAATAACACTGTGGGGTCTATATTCATACATAGCATGATGCTTCCACAAATATGGTTGTCCTAAAAGAACATCACAAACTTCAAGGGGAGAAATTTCACACAATATCTCATCTTTGAAAGGCTTGATGTCGTAGGGAAGACAACATTGTTGGCTGACACATAGATCTCTTCCTTGACAAAGCTAGTATATGGTGTAGGGTTGTGGATGTGGTGTCATTGGAATGTCCAGAAACTTAAGGACCTTTGTTGAAATCAGGTTCTTCTGAATATCATTGTCGATAATGAAATGAATCAGATCCCCCTTGACCCACATTTCCAAGTGAAAGAGGCATTCCCCTTGCTCTGGTTCTTCTAGTTCGCTTGGATGGAATTTGATGGTAGCGATAGTGGAACTAGGTTTAGCATCGATAATCCGCTTCCCTCTTTCAGGATTTGACTTGGAATCAGAATCGACCTTTGACTCGGAAGCCTTCAGCTCGACCATAAGGGACTTCTTGGAGCGACATTATTTGTTGTTGTGCCAAAGACTTTTATGGTACTCACACCATTTTCCCGTGTCCTTCTTTGTCTTCTCGTTACCCTTCTTGTGTTGCAACTTCGATCTTTTGTCATGAGGGAGGCCATCTCAACTCGGTCCCTTGCTGTGTGGGTTGGGGCTACCTTTTCCCTCCTTCAACCGTGAGGGATTTTCAGATCCAAACTCTCATTGTTTCTGCTTAAATTTCTGCTCGATCTTGATCGTGTATCTATAAGTTGTGCCCTATAAGGTGATGTCCGTGAACTCCATTTTTGTTTGAATGTATCTATGTATCTATGTATCTAGGTCAATATTGTTGAAGAACTTTTCCCCCTTGAGTTGGTCAAGAAGGCCATCAATCCTCGAAATGGGGTAGTGGTTCCTTACTATGATTTTGTGTAAAGCTCTGTAATCAATGCAGAGTTGCCAAGTCTTGTCCTTCTTCTGCACCAGTACAATTGGGCTTCCACAAGGGGAGGAGTTGGGTCTGATGTGCCCCTTTTGAAAAATCTCTTAGATCTTATGCCTAATTTTGTCATTCTCCATCAACGAGCGCCAATAGAATGGTCCATTAGGTAGAGGTGCATCGGAGGTTACATCAATTGGATGCTTGACTTGGAAGTGTGTCAGTACCCCTGTAGGTGAGGAAAAGATGTCTCTGTATTCTTCCAAGATCCTGTCCACTTGATTCTACTACAAAGAGAGGCGTTGTGTAGAGGCCATGGATGTGGAAAAGACCTTCTACTTACTATGAGCATGGATAACAAAGAAGATGAACTTCTCGGTCTGTGAAATAACCTTATTGCATTGCTTAGCAGAGATTAAAGAAATAACAATAGGCGACGCTACCTCTGGGATCTTGTACAATTGTCTACCCAAAGTAATAATAACATTGTGGGGTCTAGATTCATACAAAGCATGGTGCTTCCACAAATATGATTTTCCTAAAAGAACATCACAAACTTCAAGGGGATAAATATCACACAGTACCTCATCTTTGAAATTCTTGATGTCATAAGGAAAATGACACTGTTGGATGACATGAAGATATCTTCCTTGACGAGGCCATTCGATGGTGTAGGGTTGTGGGTGCGCTGTTGTTGGAAGGTGTAGTCGCTTGACGACCTCTGCTGAAATTATATTCTTCGGACTATTGCTATCGACAATGAAATGAAACATAGCCCCCTTGACCCACATCTATGAGTGAAAGAGGCGTTCCCCTTCCTCTTGTTCTTCTGGTTTTCTTGGCCGAAATTTGGTGGTAGTGACAGTGGCACTATGATGATCATCGATAATCTGCTTCCCTCCTTCAAGATTTGACTCAGAATCAGAATTGGCCTCTGACTTGGAAGCCTTCATCTTGACCACGAGGGACTGCTTAGAGTGACATTCTTCAGTGTTGTGCCAAGAAATTTTATGGTACTCACACCATTTTCCCGTGTCCTTCGTCTTCTCATTACCCTTCTCGTGTTGCGACTTGGACTGATTGTCTTGAGGGCGACCATATTGACTTGGTCCCTAGCTATGTGGGTTGGTGCTGCCTTTTCCCTGCTTCGACTGTGATGGGTTTGAAGATCCAAACTCTCGTCATTTCTCCTTAAATTTATGCTCGATCTTGACCACTTATCTCTAAGTCATGCCTAATGAGGTGATGTCTAGGAACTCCATTTCTATTTGAATGTATCTATGAAAACAACCGAGGCATTTGATCACTAGATGATGCTCAGAGTCTTTGATACCCAATTTGGTGTGTAGGGTATGGAAAATATTGGTGAAATATGGTATTGTCTGGTCCCTTTCTTGACGTAGGGTGGTCCATCTGGTGTACTGGTCCTCATAGCTTCGAACAAGGTAGTATTATTATTTAATGACGTCCTGGAAGGAATCCCATGTAGGGGCTACCACAAACATTGTCGATTCCTCCACGTCCCTCTACTCAGAGTAAGTATCCCACCAGTCTTTAACATGGGGAACGACCTTGAGGAGTGCAAAAGTGATTTTTTTCCTATCGAAAAAATTGTGGACAGAAAAATATCCTTCGAGCAGATTCAACCCTCTATCTACAACATCTGGATCTATCAGTCCTTCAAATAATGGAATATCAAAATTTACATGTACCTTGAAGGGGGTTGTATGGCCGCTTGATGAAGATGCTTCTTGTGTGGACAGTCCTTGAAGGATCTGCATGAAGTTTTCCATCATTTCATTCCATTTTCACGTGAGGGCTTCCTTGAGCAACATTTTAATAGGATCTCCTGCTCCATCATCTTTCTTTTCTTCCCCCATGGGTTGTTGTCAGGCTCGACATTGTCGATCTTGTAATGACTTGATTGGATCGAGTCCCAACTTCTTGTACCTAGATCTTGCCAGGGACATGAATGAAGAAAAATAGATCGCTCTGATACCACTAATCCAAATTTAGGAGCAGAACGAACTGATTAACATACTGACTACAATAAACACAAAGATGAATAATAACACAAATATCCAGTGAACAATATCTTCTATTAAATAATGAAATAGGCTGAAACTATAAAACTGCAGAATTGAAACACTTGCTTGAATGATGGTAGCTATCTCTAAGAAGAGATGTGGTTGTTACATGCATCCTTTTTAGAAGAATGGATTACAATGAGGCTCTAGAGGCATTTTTTATATTACTCATGAATTCCAAAACCCTAGACATCCAAAAACCTAACCCTAGAAGCTGAAATGCCAAAAGTCATGTAGGTCCTATGGCTATGTTGGTGTAATTTGGTACCTCAACTTCCCAGGGTCATAAATTTTGCATATGACCTCCTTTTTAGGCATGTGATAGCCTATTGGAAAGGTCTTTTAGAGAACTACACATTTCTTCATAAAACATTGACTCCATATACAATTTGATTGTGGTGAGCCAAAAAAACAACACATAGGCCCCAAAACGGCCTTAGAAGTACATCAAGATGTGCTGACATGAAAACATACAAAATAAGACAATTGGATTAGGTGGGAGGCCACCTGTATCCACATGGAGGATGTGTGGGGCTTCAAACAGCCCCAGAAGTGTAGAACCCACAATTACAAATAAGTATAGAAGAATGTGATGAATAAAAATGGATACAAGGAGCCAGTTGGAATAGGTGGGTGGGCACCAATATCCACCTGGATCATTTCTACTTCATGACAACTTAAATCCATCCAAGGATGCATGATATTCATAGTGCCACAAGGCACATGTCACACTAAGAGGTGTGGTTTTCATCATTAGATGACAAAAAAAGTCGAGAAAAAATTGCATTAGGAGATGATATGATACTAATGGTCAAATGTCAATAAAATGGCCCCTATGAACCTTATAGAAGATGAGATGGAATCCAACATATATTTGAAGATCATTTTCAACAAATTTTGGGTCGGTTGGATCTTCCTTTTTAGCACCTAGAAATTCAACTTGAAAAACAAGAAAGGACTATGACTAACTATTTAGGTGTTGAGCCAATGCCACCTTGCTCTGAACTTATATCACTTTCGATTGGTGATTTTCCAACCATAGGGGGGGCTTACCTAAATAGTCCATAGTATCAACTAGTAATCAAAGGGGAAAGTATGGCCTTAAAATAATAAAATAAGTTGTTGTCTGGATTGAAATCATATATAATTGAGGAAGTATATAAGTGTGCAACAAACACAAGAAACTTAGAATCAATTCTAAATGGAAAATGACCAAGTATAAGATTAAATGAATGATAACCTCCTTCTATTATGTGCTAAATGTTGGACACACCTACCACACTTAGAGGGGGGGGTGAATGAGTGTGGGACTCTTTTTACCAAAAACTTCCCTCTTACATAAAACTCATTAGTTAGCATTCAACATTTACTCATTGCTATCATTTATAACTAGTTAAATGTGAACATATATTAGCATTTGTTGGAACAGGGGTAGACCCAGGGTTCAACGCTACAACAACTCACCAACAAAACCCTAACTACTGACCCTTTCAACAACACCTGCGAAGCAAATGAAGTCTCACCCGAGGTAGAGGTAGGGGTGGTTGCAAGACTCAGGTGTCTGCAACCTTAGTTGGGACACAACTCTATGATTATAAAACTTAGCAAGCATTCATCATAGATCACTCATCAACATTTAATCCTTATTATACTATGGAGAAAACATAGAGCATCGTAGTATTCACTTAGATCAACACTTAGCAACAATAAAATGGATTAGATCTAGTAGTATAGCACTAAGCATCTTCATACATATTAGATCTAACATTCATTCACATCTCAGAGCACAAAGCATGAATAGATCTATCTAATCTCATCTAAGCACTTAGCAATACAAACCATATAAGAATAAGCACAAAGCATAACACATAGTATTTACATGGTTCACCCCCACCCTGGGGCTACGTCAACCAACTCTTCTTCTTTATTAGCTTCAGTCAATCAGGTTACAACATAGAGCTATCAAAAACCCTACTCTGCATAGGATAGGAGATTTGCGCACACCTTGCTAGATCCTCCTTCCCCGAGTAGATCTAGCATAGAGCCTCCTTACAATCTGTACACTCAGCACTTACAACACTTTCACTTATCTCTGCAAGTCAATCACACAGATCACTTCTAGCACTAAGCCTATTAACTGCTTAGTATCTCTTCCACACACTTACTTACATCACCTAGCTACTTATTTATATATTACAAAAGTGGGCCTAAATGTGGGTAAACCCACAGGCCAACATCCCTTTCCCATTACATTATCCCCAAAACCCAAAAAGGACCCATAGTGGGCCGAGATCTCATGATCTCTGTTTTGTATTGCGCGCTTCCTTCGATAGGGCGTCGAAGTCCCAAAAACGGTCAAATATGACCAAGTGTCTCCCAAAACTTGGTCAAGGGCCAACAGGCCCCCAACACTCACCTGTGACTCGTCTCGAGTCACTCAGGTCTGACCAATTCTACTTTGAATGCCTCAATCTTGGCTTGAGCTACTTCGACCTGCTGCATTGCTACTACTTCTTTCTCGATAAATTCCTGGATGAGTGCAACATTCACCGACCCTTTTAGGTGTTGCTGTGTTGAATTCACGACCTTCTCCAACTCTATTCCTTGGTTCTCAATCTCTATAAATAATTGACATGCCTTATCCTGTAAAGTTTGAAGTTGTTGAGTTACTTCCATTACCTTGCTCTAGATCATATGGATATGCTATTGTGCAATGCGTTGCTTGTGAGACAGCTTCATTTTCTCTATGGGTGATAGGGCCTTTAGCTGCACCTGTAGCTTTTCAACTTCATGATCCACCTCCTGGAGCTGCGACTATAATTTATGCAACTCTAGATTCTCAGTTAGGTTCTCATGTATCTGTGCACTTCTGCTACTTAAGTGTTTGAATTCCTTAGTGAGTGCTTTAATCCTTTCTACTGTGTTCCGTGCAGTCATTTCTCACTGGTCGCATTCTTCTTGCAGGGTACCTAGTATGGTCTGAAGCTCTAATTCTACAACTCTTTGTTGAAGTTGCTGAATAACTTTAGCAAGATTCATTACTTGGCTTTCTAAGGGTTCCTCTTCTTTCTGTTCTAAGCTGGTCACAGACCGAAATTCTCTGTTGACTACTTCTTCAATCCCGATATGCTTTGCGAGCAAATGCTCTTTCTCTTTTTGGATCTTCACTCTGTCATCTTCAAATTTCGCTTGGATGGCATACTTCTCTTGTTGCGAAGATCAACATTGCTCAATGATTTCCTCCTGTGATTTATTTAAGGCCTGGGTGGCCTGGGTTGTTTCTTCCTGTGCTTTTTGAAGGCATACTTCGACTGAGGCAACAATCTTGCGGAGTTGAACTGGTTCATCTCCCTCTTCTGTTTTTCCTTCTGGCAGGAGTGCAGTGGAGACTGCTCGGCTAGACTGAAGTGCCTATTGCACTCCTTGGAGCTCGATTTCAATTCTGTTGTACATCGTCTCTTACTTAGCTTCTTTCTTTTCTGTTATCTCTTTTATAGCTTCATTCATAGTTGCAAGGAAGAAACTGAAGTCATCTGGAGTGAGAGTGGTATGCATCTTAGTTACGGGTTCTTTTGATTTATTTAGAGAGGAAGGATTCAGAGGTGAAACCTTTCTTTTCTCTGACGAGTCCTATTCGTCTCCTAGCCTCTACTCGACTTCTTTTAAGTCTTCACCATTGCATCCTTTCTCTGGTGTAATAGATGTGGTCCTTACAGATCTGTTGTCTACATCATGTATCTCTTCAGGCTTCTTCGTCTGGCTTGGTCTTAGTGTATTCTGTGTAGCATTTGGGCTATCAATATCAGACAGGTCCATGGGGTTCGCTGGAATAAGAAGGTTTGTCGACCAATCCTTGGTGATTTCTTCAATGTCTTCTTTAGTCAACTTGTAATAATACTTTAATTGTTGCTTATGCTCATCACTGCATGCTATTATATAAATGAAGTGGCGGTCCGCGTTGAACTTCATTAAGGGATGAAACCTGTGGAGGGTATTCAGGGTCATCCTAGGCTCGGACTGGATGGTGAGCTTCAACTGGTTGTAGTAGGCCTAGAAGATGACATTGGATTTCCATTTCTTTCTCATATCATTCGAGTACCATAAGGTATTGAACTTCGTAGCTAAAGGTTCGAAGGGTTCTATGTCCAGGAAGATCTCACCTTCCGGCATCTCCCATGCAATGAATGCAATCAGGATGATAAGCCAGCTGAAGTGGAAGTCATATCCCTGGTCTTGTGCTTCCCTACAGTCCAGTTCTAGCTACTTTACTATGTACTTCACCCAATTTATTTGAAGACCTTATGCGCACTTCCCTGCAAGGTCTACTACGAATCTAGTTACTTGAGTGGGCCGATTCTTGTGAACTAGATTGCCTACGATCAAATGACATGAAAGGTGCACTCTGCCTCTCTGACAAGAGCTTACTTTTTACCCTCGTCTCCGCTCCCCTCCTTACCATTAATTTCTTTTGATATTCGTTGCTAGTGCTCTGTCGGAGGTCTTTCCAGGGTAAAAGTTCTGTGGGTCAGGGCCCTGCATGCTAAGTCTTGTGATCTGATGGATCAAGGTCGGATCCATAGTGATGCGGTGGTTCAACCATAGGTATCCTCCATGGTAGCAAGACAACAACAACTTTACACATGCATTCACTTCCTAGTGTCTGTTGAAGTGAAGAATCTTCATCACATTCAACAATGTAGATTATGCGAGGTTCTGGGTCCAAGACTGCGGGATAATCTTTGAATTATTTCCTTCTGTCTTTGTGAGATACTTGTGCGGGGTGAGCATGACATATGCCTTCCTATCGCCAAGGTTGAAATCACTAAATTTCAATGATGCGAGCTTATCTTGGTCAACTTGAACTGTGTGTATCCCTTTCAGGAGGTATGCTGTCACTAGAGCATAGTCAAAATCTTTGGGTACACTATCACGGTTAATATTGCTACTTAGAGGGGGTAGGTAGGTAGGTAGAATGCTCAGAATCAGCCTAGCATTCGCCAGATCATCTTTATGTTTAGTAAACTTCTCATCGACCTGTCGGGATGGTCTTGCTCGAGCAGTGGACGGATAAGCTGCTACTCTTTTCGATGATGCCTGAACACCTGTAGATACTCCTCTTTCTAACATAACTCTCTCAATCATTAAATCAAGCAGAACTTCAGTTACGGATTCTTCAATGGCAGTGATCTCGTCGAACATACACACTTGGGATAAATAATTGGGGTCACAATGATCTTAGGCACTGCACGGGAATGAATAACAAGGATGTGATGATCACTGTAGACACTTGCTAGTCTGCAAGCTTCAATTTCTCAGTTGGAAAAAGTGTTCTTCGGTCATGGCATGATGAGATAAATAGGCAATCTCGGCAACAGTCTACTTGAAACGGGTATGGGGCCTCCATTAACTTTGTTCTATCCATTCTTGCACTGTCCAACGGTCTAGTGGTAACCCATAAATTCTTTCCGACCCATTCAGAGTGGCAGTCAAATGGATATATTTGCCTCCAGTGGCTATATCACTTTGCCATGGCGAAATGACCCATGTTGCTATTCTGATATCTCAGCAAAGCTCAAATTTTGCAAAGTTTCTTTCTGCGATGTTCCATATGGAATCTCCTATAACTTCACCCTCTTGTTACTTAACTTTCTAGCCTTCTTCCCAGTAAGCTCCAACACGGTCTTCCTTTTTTCGTTCTGATTCCTATTTTCCTTTGGCATAGTTACTTCGTGTTGTTGAGGCTCTCTCCTAGGGTTCAAGTATAACATCTCTTCTTTGTCTGAGATAGAAAATTCAATCTTCTGTGAGTCCTCTAGCATTCTGATAACTTAGGCATCTGGGTTCCTAGTGTGATATAACTTCGATATGTTATCCTTTTCTTCAATCAACTGTGTGATCCTTCTAGTCATGAAGTCTTTTAACTCTTGTCTCTGTTGTTCTAAAACTTTTTCTTCTTCCTTCTTTCTGGCTTGATCTCTTTTAATCCAAATATTTCCAAGTAGCATAGTAAACGGGGCGTTGTCCTCAATAAATTTGATAATCTCAAAATCTTCCTCTGTCTAAGTTCCATTAGCATTCGTAGATATCTGAGTGAGATTTCCACATAGGTTCACTAGTTTTCCTCTGAATAACCCTATTCCTCCTAGGAATGGAGTCATAGAATGCCTCCCTATAGCTTCCCAAGTTCTCTCTATCATAACATTCTCCTGTGTTTCCTCATCCAAAACAAAGTCAATGTCGAAGTCTCCTATTCTTACTTCGATGCATTCTTTTTCTTTGAAGATCTTTGATAGGCGGGTATGTTGATGTTCATTCAAGTTTTCTTTCATCTGTAGTAACATCTTCTTTGATTATTTCTGAGGTTCTGCTATTTTTGGATCTTCCTTAAGGTTTCCTCCATTCAGATTCATGCCTTCAACCTTAGCAATCATTCTAGGGAAATCTAATACTTCGTGGTCTAAAGATTTTCAACAGAGACAACTCGATTTTCCACCAGGGCATTCCTTAGCTATATGTCCCAGTCTTCTGTAACTATAACAAAGGGTTAATCCTCTCTTTATTTTAAATGATCCCCATCTTCTTCTGTACTATGCACTAGGATCATGGTAGCTAGTTTGCAAAAAAATATTTCTAGGATCCTGCATCCATCTGTTAGTCCAAACATTCTTTCTATGCATAGGTATAACATATCTATCAGATCTATTCATATCAAAATTTATTTGATCTATTGATGCCCTAGTTTTCAAGCTAGGATAGAATCTATCAATCATACCTAAATCCATACTTTAGAAACAAAAATTTCACTTATCTTACTTCGATAGAGCACAAAGCTTCCAAATCTAAAAATTTTAACTATTCTTACCTTTATCAAAGCATAGAGCTTACAGATCTTACATCTTTTCTGCAGATATGACCTTTTTTTCTTAGAAACTTCTACTTTTACCTTTCTTAGAGCACAAAGCATTCATATCTTTCTTACTTTTCTTCACATCTAGCTTTATCTCTTTCAGATCATACTTCTTCCTTTCAACATAGAGTTCATAGACCAGTAGAATACTGCGCACTAGGGCACAGATCTACACACAGAGCTTCCACAGTTTCTAGACCAAATCTTTGCAGAAAGCTTCTTCTTTCTTAGATCCCAACAATCACAGTTTTAGTCTCGACAACGGAACCATTTGTTGGAACAAGGGTAGACCTAGGGTTCAACGCTACAACATCACACCAAAAAAACCCTAACTATCGTCCCTTTCGAAAACACCTGCGAAGTAGATGAATTCTCACCTGAGGTAGAGGCAGGGGTGGTTGCAAGACTCAGGTGTCTGCAACCTTAGCTAGGACACAACTCTGTGATTATAACTCTTATCAATCACTCAGCATAGATCATTCATCAACATTTAACCCTTATTATACTTTGTAGAAAACACAGAGCATCGCAATATTCACTTAGATCATCACTTAGCAATAGTAAAATGGATTAGATCTAGTAGTTCAACACTAAGCATCTTCATACATATCAGATCTAACATTCATTCACATCTTAGAGCACAAAGCGTGAATAGATCTATCTAATCTCATATAAGCACTTAGTAATACAAAGCATATAAGATTAAGCACAAATCATAACACATAGTATTTACATGGTTCACCCCCATCCTGGGGCTATGTCCACCAACTCTTCTTCTTTATTAGCTTCGGTCAATCAGGTTGTAGCATAGAGCTATCAAAAACCTTGCTTTGCATAGGACAGGAAATATGCACGCACCTCGCCAGATCCTCCTTCCCCAAGTAGATCTAGCACAAAGCCTCCTTACAATTTGTACACTCAGCACTTACAACACTTGTTCTCATCTCTGCAAGTCAATCACACAGATCACTTCTAGCACTAAGCCTATTAACCACTTAGTCTCTCTTCCACACACTTACTTACATTTCCTAGCTACTTATTTATATATTACAAAAGTGGGCCTAAACATGGGTAAACCCATGGGCCGACATCCCTTTCCCATAACATTATCCCCAAAACCCAAAAAGAACCCATAGTGGGTTGAGATCCTGTGATCTCTACTTCGTCTTGCATGCTTCCTTCGATAGGGCGTCGAAGTCCCAAAAACGGTCAAATATGACCAAGTATCTCCCAAAGCTTGGTCAAGGAAAAATAAAAACATATATCGCATCAAAGGTCATCAATAAGTCATCACCATAAGGAACACAAAGAACACAAGATGTATTAACAATTTTCTTTTCATTACGGACTACAATCCTAGGTTTTTCAGCAACAACTGAATAGAGTACAACTCTACAAGAGCACCAGCTCTATAATCCAAGACTCAACTTACATCCTCAAAACCAACTAATATGAGGCAAAAATCCTCAATAGATATCAATCTTCAATAGGTATGTGAACTGTCAATAGTGAAGCCCACGTGTGTACACGCCCTAGCTCACTATAGCCCGGGTATGCACGTGGCCAATGTATACAACAACCTGCATATACCTTCCAAGCTATTAGGGTTTATCCTTCAAGATCAACTCAGATCCTCTGCAACTAATTTATTATTATCTTCTGTCTCTTATTGTCCAATCTGACCACCAGCCATTCACAACACATCCAAGATTTCCAACAACTTACTCATGCTCTACAACCAATCAATATGAATGCTAACTCAATCATGTATAAGAAACTAGTATACCATAACAATCATCTCACAATTGAATCACAGGAGTACTGCTTACTCCATTAACCAGCATAAACCACATCACAACAACCATACCAAGAATTCCATAAGCATTCACAACACAATAAGCAATAGTATCCATCAAGACAATAATGTAACTGTACCAGAGTCTCAGTGACGAATCTGAGCCCATAGAATGCAGATCTGGAACTTATTACAGTCTTTAACAACCAATCATCAGCTTAAACAAAAATCTCCATCATTTTATCAACTGTACGTGCATTGTCCCCATACATCCTGCTTATGTATGCTCCCTGGTCCATTATAGCTCACATACACCTCAGATACTAGGGTTTCTGAAGCTCCGAGACTTTTTCCGTCAAGATCTTCGATATTTTCGAAAATCTAATACGTCCATGAGATCCTCCTCACGTTCTCTTTCTCATAATAGATCTTCAATCATGCGCAAGATATCCACACCAACAATGCTCTCACAAGAATCTCTCCATCAATACTCCAAAAGATATTCTCACAAGAATCTCTTCATTGATCCACAAAAAGGACATTTTTCAAAAGACAATTTCTATATTAGTTATACTTTCATCCTCTAGGTCACTTCACCCATTTCTAGGTCACTTAACCCATTTCTAGGTTACTTAACCTATTTTCCTTATTTTAGGGTTAACCACTTTCCATAAATATATATTTCTCCAATACTTTATCATTTAAATATTCCTTCTTGATTTTTTCACCTTACTTTATCATTTCTTGATTTTGTCACTTCTCTTTATTATTTAAATAATCCACCTTGACTTTGTCACTTTAATTTATCATTTAAATAGTGATTTCTTCTTTTAGGTCACTTTGACTTCTTTGACCTTGGGGGCTTCAAACCTTCATATGGGGGTCCTTCAACTTCATAACGCCATAACTCTCAAACCATGAGTAGTTATGTGACATTAATCATACCACTGGAAATGGCATGAAAAGAACTATCCATCCAAGATAGTTTCACCAACAACTTCATTGATCTTCATCTCATTATTCCACATACAAGCATGGGTACTCCAACCATTCTTCTAGGATAACTCAATCTACAAAGCACCTTCCCATGAGGGATTTCACCATAAGGGGACCACTTTGGAGTTCATCCATTTGTGTACCTTATCAACCATGATAAGACCATTACATCAATCCAACACTGCAACCACATCGATCCATATTCATATATGCATTATGTATCAATGATAACTCATTGATCCATCTTCATCAATATACAAAGATCAAACTTTTGACCTTTGAAATAATTCAATCATCCTTTGACATCAATCAAACAATCAATCATTTGACATCATCAATCACACGTTTGCATCAATCAATCAATAAATCAATCAATCATTCACTTGACATCAATCAGTCAACCTTTGGCATCAATGACAACATGATCGAACAATCTCCCCCTTTGTCATTGATTGAAATACCAACATTGATGTCAACACCAATTACCAATTATTGATGTCAACATGTAGATAATGCATGATCTACATCAATAGTCAATGTGACTATCCCTCTCCATTAATAAACATCAATCACATCAATGTGATTAACTCTCTCCCTTTGACATCAATGGAAAAGGGCCATTTCCCTCTTGGGGTTGTTTGATGCAGGAGCATCACCAACAGCAAGCGAGCGTGGAGGCGGAAGACCGCTGGGATGAGCGCAACACATTTTTGCACATGTTGAAAATGTTTTGAAATATTTTGAAAGACTAAGGAAGGAATATTAATGAAATAGTTCAGGAAGGCGTACGCACATTTATGAATATGTGATTGTAAACAGATCTTGAGCAATCTGCTCTCATATGTCAATGTAAAAGGCATTTATGACTAGTTAAATGAAAGTAGGTAGTTTTAAATGATAGATTAGATAGTTTTAGGAACAGGAGGGAAAACAACTATAGACACCCTCATCTTTGTATCATTGTATCAATCAGAATTAGATCATTAAGCACATTAGCATAGAGAAGAGGAGAGTTGTAGCAGAGAGTTGTAGAGAAGAACCCATGTAAAAAAGTTCTGAATTAATATATGAAGCTTTGATTCAGACTCATGGTGTTATGATGTTTTCTGTGTATACATACTGAATGGTCTACTTACAGTTTCTTACTCTGTTTGTCATGCATTTGTTATTATGCTGTGTGTGAATGTATGTTTTCATGTTGAATGTTTGAATTCTGAGAAAAGAAAGAAAATAAGTTTCAATTGTTTCTCTTCCTGAGTGAGAGAAGTTCCTGCAAGGAGTGCAGTGAAACGTCTGCAAGGAGTGTGTGACAAAGGTTCAGAGTTTATCTCTGAAAGCTCAGGAGAGATACCGTTGTTCTCATTTCAGCAGAAGTGCAAGACAAGCACAGAAGTCGTGCAAGGTGTGCACAGGCTGGTCGAGACCTTAGAACTTATCAACTAAGGTTGAGGGATTGAAGGAATACTATTTCTGAGGTAGCACGGAGTCGAAGGGACCAAATACCTAGAAATATTTGATAGATTGCCGCAAGAAAGTAATATTAATGAAATAGTTTAGGAAGGCGTTAACCCAAAAGTTTCCTAGAGAAAGTTCAAAAGGGTTAACGCCTTTGAAGTGTTCAAGGGAGGGGTGAAGTCGAAGTCACTTCGTAGAATTTGAGTTCCACTATAAGAATACTAGTTCATTTCGAAGGAGTTGTCAAGGAATAAATTGAACGATCGAAATTCTCCGAGGAGGACTCCCGAAATCATGAGAACCGTAAGATCCAGAGAATTTACAAGGTGGATAAGGAGGGAGAATCCATCACTTTGGTAATAGGATTCAATGTGGACCATTGATCATGATCTTCTGGAGTGTTAGATTAGTTCAGGAATTTGGGATTGTAAGTCCAAAGTGTGGACGAAAACCTTGGTCACTCTAACTCCCAAATCGTGAAAAGAATAACCAAGGATGAATTTCAGGATTTTGGTAGTTCAGGATTCGAAATATCAGAAGTCCTGAAAATAAGGATCTTGGGACATTGCATTTAGAATTTTGAAGTTACAAGATCCGGGATATTGTGAAGTGGTATTTCATAATTTCGGGAATTGAGATTTCGGCATTTCCGTTGTCAAGAATTCAGGGCACTTCACATGAGAACCCCTGAAATTGTGAAACGCGAAATAGTGTGAAGTGGCATTTCAAAAATTCGATGTTTCGGGGTTCAGAAACCCGAGAGGATAGTGTTCTGGGATCGAGAGTCTTGGACTCTTGGTACTTGAGAGTCTGAAATCGCGTGGGCCATCGGATCGAATGGAGGTTTATATCTGTTGATCCCATTGGAGATATTGTTTCAGAGTTCGGGGTTTGTGGAGGTTAGGGAGCTAGAAGCCTTACATCAGGACTCGCGAAATTGCGAAGTCCGAAACCCTGAAAAGGTGAAAAGTTCCAATAAAAGCCATTCTTTTGCTGAACATTTTAGGTTTCGGCATTTCGACAGTTGTGAAGATAAGAGGTCGGGATTCCTTGTTCCATAAATCTTGAAGTTGCGAAACACGATATAGATGTGTAGAAGGACGTGGCCAAGCATTTTGGGAAAATTGACATTTCGGGTTTCGGAAGGTGGAAAGGTCGAGAACCTCGACAACAGGATTCGCGAAATTGCAAAACCCAAAATCTCGAAAATGAGTGAAAAGGAAATTTCTAATAAGAAAAAAGGGTGCGGTCATTTCATTATGGCAGGGGAGTTGAGTGGTGCTTTGTGTTGGTTCACATGGGAATACTCATAAGGACCTGTGGAAAAACACTGTTGTTGTGTGTGTAAAAAATTTCCGAGAGGAAATAAAAGAGTCAGTCAGACTCTAAGGGGGACAAAATTGAAAGATCCTGTGCGGACCTCGATCTGAGGATTGGGGGGTCTGCGACACTGCTCCCTGTGCTTGAGTATTCCTTGGGGCTACTCCACGTGCTTGAAATTTCCTTGGGGTTGTCCCCCCTATCTGAGTGCCTTTGATATTCCTCTGAATAATCTCTCCCATTTTCAACAAGGGATATCACTCTGATGTAAAGTTGAAGATGCATAGGACATACTCCTCCTGTGCCCATTGCTCCCCCTAGAATTATGCTTATGTGATCTTTCTTCAAATATAGGGCTCTTTTCTAGGTATGCATATAATAAAACTCTCCTCCTAGAATCATGGGAAAAAGAATGACTCCCCCTATGGGTATGTCTCCCCCTATCTTCTCTTCAATATGAATAATATGCTACCATATGACAATCCTTGGACCTGTTCATGCATCAAACTCATGCCATACCAAGCATCATGAAGCAAAAGATATGTCAGCAATGAAATAAAGAATCATGAGCAAAATATCAACCAAACACATCCTGTAAAAAAATGTGTGCTCATCATGCACAAAACCTATGTACATCAACATCATGCAATGTGCCAAAAGATATCATCCATGGAATGTATCAATCATACGCCTCTATCAACATGCCAACATGTGCATCTACCAATATGCCAACCATGTGCATCCACCAATATGCCAACCATGTGCATCTACCAATATGCCAACCATGTGCATCTACCAACATTCCAAATAATGTATCATATCACTCATGATATGTCTCCATCATGAACCAAGTACCATAACCATGTATCATACAAATACCAATTGTTGTGCTAATCAAGTAATACCAATGGTGTACTATCATCCAACATATGCCATGTATTAGTGTATCAACATGTATCACCACTTGTACCAAGCAAGTACATCAATCATGTGCCAATACCAAGACATGATGAAACCTCACACATGTATGCCAAATCCTCCATAAAACATGTGCCAATCAAACTTCTAGTAGGTGCCTCTACCAATATACTAGAAATGTACCAATCATGCATCAACTATAGATCATCAATGATGTACAACATTATCAATTTCATCAACTCACCAACCACATTTCACAATATGTAGCCCATCCATATGCTAAATTCATGCATCAAGCTTTCCAACAAGTAAGCTTCCAATACATCATCACATAACCAAGGTGCCATAACTTCACT